>APFE031657822.1:0-46245 GCA_000404065.3 Pinus taeda | reverse complement strand
GGCAGCTTAACAGCAAAGGAGGGTAGGGCAAAACCCTCTCAGCCTCCTCCGAAACAATAAATCTTGAGAAATCCCTCAAGCCACTGCCCCTCCCATCCAGCAGGTACAGCAGGCAGAACCATCACCTCAGCACCAAAACAGAGCAGCTGAAAGCCTTGATATGCAAAAGCTGAGGAATGAAATTCAAGTTTTGGAGTCTCAGATGTCTGAGCTAAATCAAGCCAAGGACAGTCTGGAAAAAATCAATGAAAAATATGATAAGTCCAAGCAGAACGTGGCTGAAAGAGAGAGGGAGGTAAAAGCCCTCAAGAAAAGGATTACTGAGCTAGAAAAAGAGCTCACACTAGACAAGGTCACATCTGAGCTCAAAAGGGTCGTGTGGGGCAATATTGGTCAGTCTAAGAGAGTAAACACTTTTGCACTAAATCATATTTCAGAGGTAGCAAGTTCATCAATAGAAACAGGACCAATAACAGGGTAGACCCTCTTCAACAGGGTAGAAAGTATATTTTTTATTATGAATGAAATCACACATTTGTTTGATGAGCCTCCTCATTTTTACAAATATATAGAGGCTGATGAGACCATGGGGTCAATTTTGAAGCATCAATTTCCTACACCGGATGTGTGGGAAAATTTGATAGAATTACTGTTAAATCAAAGTCAGTAATTGTGATTTTACTTTTTGAAAATATTTAAATTTTCATACACAGGAAGATAAAGACACATCAGTAAGTATGCAGAAAGAGGCTGAGCCAACTCAGCACAAGTATTCGGCCACCACAGCAACATCAACAGTCACAGGTGACAAGGATGAGAAGCTACAGAAAGATACAGCTGCACAGACACGTCATTCAGCAGTTATATCAAAGCGCTCAACCGACTCCGCGAGCTCCAAAGGTCAAAATTGTTCTGACAGGAGTTAAGAGCCTTTAAAGTTCATTAAAGATTGTAATCACTTTTCATCTGCAATCTATGTACGAGTTAATGAAGATATTTTCCCTCTCAGATGACTCAATGCCTGAGATATTTTGTAATAGACTTCTATATATTCCCCCTCGCATTTGTTAGCAGGCGTTGGACATTGGATGTAAGAAATCTTTTGATATCTATTATGCTCCTCTTCTACTGTAAATCTTCAGAGAATTAATACAAAGGATGATGGAATTTCCAAAGCTCTGTGTCTCTTGATGTTTTGTTGGTGTATAGCTGAATGTTGCAGGATTCCTGCGTATCTCATGACTCAATAAGTTTCTCTTGTAACTCTTTGTTATATGTTTGTTATCTTTCATATATCATTCATTTTTCCCATGTTTTAGTAGTTAATAGCAAGGAAAAAGAATAGTTCCAGGATTTAATCACAGATTACCCTGAACTCAATCTAAGCTATTATAAATGTCTTTTCTTCAGTTATGGTAATGAAAGTGTAATTCTTAATTGCTACCTTTCACACTATATCATCATAGTGATCTATTGTTTCAGGAATTCAAGTTTGCTCCTAAGGAATACATCCCTTTCTCACACCTCAGCTTAGTGAAAAATTCTTAACTGCTTTTCACTGGTTGCTTACACTCCATTATCTCAATCCAAAGTTTGTTTCACGAAATATATAAAAGGCCCTGTAATTCCAACTGCACCAAACTCAAGATTTCAAGAAACCAACAAGCCACGGACTCCATTGCCCAATGGATTAATTTTACCTGCAGAGAACATTTCAAAACTATCAGAAAACATCCTCCCAACCAAACATAAATCAAAGAAACCTTCACTTCATAACTAGCCTAAAATCTCCATAGAACAGAGACAAACCTTACAAAGAGAGCCCTCTCTGATTACAGCTGGGCTAGAAGCTGTAATCCAAAGATTGGTTAGTGGTTACCCCGGTCGTATTCCCTTGGGAGTCATAGGGAACAACCTGGGTGTTAACAGTCCATACTGGAACTTTTTTGAAATCTTCCTGTTATGGGGCAAAGTTGGGTCTCCAGTATGTCATGTAGAGTCCTGTAGAGTTGTAAAATTATGGGCCTCCTTCGAAAATGCAGTCTCTGTCATACCTATGAGCGAAGATGATAGTGGAAAAGCTCCTTGACCCCAGCTAAAGTTCATAGTTCCCTTTGGGCTTCCACTTCTCATTTATCCACCAGCAGAGAGCCTTTTCATTGATTCAAACTCGCATGAATCGACATATTATGGCATGTTTACTCATGTGATCTCTATATTTGTCAATCCAAAGATCTTCGATGATCAATGTGGGTGTTTTCTTCGAGAGGGGTTTACAAGGGGATGAGCATGTCGCACTATTCTGACTGGGAATGTTCCCCACAGACGCAGAGCCATTGGCTCTAGGGTTTTTGTTTACAGGTGAGGCTTTGTTGTTGACCCTAGATCGGGAGCTGGATGGGGTGTTGGAGGGATTAGAAGGAATACTTCCAAAGACAAAAGGGTCGAAGGCTGGGGGCGGTGAACCCCCCCTCAAGTGGTCATAAAGTGATACAGATAGGGTTTTTCTCATGGTTTTGGAGTGCTTCGTGCGCTCGCCTCTCTATTCTAGGTTTATTAATATTAGGGTTTATGTTCCTGTGGTTTATTATTAATGCTAAGGCTCAATTTCATTCCATTATATTTATAATTCCTTATGTTTATTAATTGCTTGGGCTTATAGTATTAATCCTTATAATTATAATATTAATGTCACAGCTTAATTTTTATTTTAGGGTTTATAATATTTATCTTAGGGTTTATATCTCTTAGTTTATAATATTAATCCCTTGGGTTTGTGACAAATATTTTCTCAATATGGAAACCAATCATGGTCAACCATGGTTAATCATTGTCAACCATGGTGAATCATTGTCAACCATTATAAATATTGGTCAACCATGGTCAATTATGGTCTACTATGATACAATGCCATAATGTGACAAAAATTGTCTCAATATGAATATCACCCATTTTCAATGTCACATTGTGACAAAGATTGTCTCAATATGAAAATCAGCCATTGTCAATCATGGTCAACCAGGGTCCAACATTGCATTGTGATAGATTCTCTCAGTATGAAAATCAATCATGGTCAACCATAGTCAACCATGATCCAATGTCACATTATGACAAAGATTGTCTCAATATGAAACTCAACCATGTTTGTTTTAGTGTTTATAATATTTATCTTAGGGTTCATATACCTTGGGTTTACAATATTAATCCCTTGGGTTTAATATTATTCCTTCGGATTTTTGGTATTAATCCCTTGGATTTAGTAGTGTCTTTGGTTTATAATATCAATCCCTTTGGGTTTATTAATCTAAGGGTTCATATTCCTAGTGTGACAGCCACACCCAAGTATCCCATGCAAATGGCATCATAAATGCATTGTAAATATTGTACAATTAATTTAAATTGAAATGGGGGCTGAGTCAGGGACACGGATTCCAGAGTTGGGAAGAGAGTCACTTACTTGGGAAGTCTTGCTTTCTTGTGCAAGGAACAAACCTAAAAGTGCAAGACAACCATTAAAGACTAGCAGGTATCGGAATTGAAGAAAAGAGCTCTTAAAATTAAATGAGCGAAAAAAAGAGGTATGTAGGCCCATTCCTCTTAGGAAGCAACCATAAGAAAGAAAAAGGATAGGAATTTATGAAAGGGGATGGTGTGTTACAGGGAAAGGAGGAAGCAGCAATAATGATGGTTAAGTAAGAAACCAAGAAGAGACTAAACATGAAGGAAAAAGAATAGAGAGAAATGAGAGAGAGAAAAAGGAGACGAGAATATAGGAGCAACATGAAGGGAATGAGAAACAGTGTGGAGAGGAGGATAAGTTTGACATGAGCTCTCTACAGTCAGCACTAAAGAGAAGAGAAGAGAAGGGAATTGACTCTTGATTCCTATAGGTTGTGGGTTGAGCTACCAATCTTTGGAGCCCTATAACAACTTGGGGTCCGTGGAGGCTGTGGATTGAGATAAAATACCTAGAGCCCTATAACATCTTGGGTCCCTAGAGGCTGTGGGTTGAGACAGAGGTCTCTAAAGCCCTGTAACATCTTGGGTCCCTAGAGAATTTTGGTTAGGATAAAATATTTGGAGCCCTATAACAGCATGGGTCCCTTGGAGGTTGTGGATTGAAATAGTAAAATTTGGAGCCCTGTAATAGCTTGGGTAGAGGCCATCCTAAAGAAGAAGCTAAGGAAGACCAAAATGAAGACTAATGGTTAATGCCCAGATGGCACAACATATTTTGGAATCCCTTGAAGGGGGTGAATCACTGTGTGAGCACTAGGGGGTGAGTTTGGGAATCTCTAGACTCTCGGTGTCAACTAAGCAAGAAGCTTCCAGCTGGTGGGATTGAGGAAGGAGGTCCTCTAGAGTCACGGAATTCAGCGACATATTGGCGAGTTAGTCTTGAAAGAGAGGATACCCCTAGATTCTATAATCTAGCTTAGGGGTGATGACTACAAGTAAGTGTGGCTACAACTGTCTATGGTTGGCTGGACAGTCCTTGTCCCAAACTCAGTTTCCCTATCTACTCCAAGGTAAGTAATTGTGTACTTTGTTTAACTTATGATGAATGATGGTACTGTGTTTATGGATAATGGTTTGAATGTAGGGGCTACATTGTATTGATGAAGACATATTTATGCATTATATCCTTTTTGTGTGGTGTGATGTGTTAAATGGTTGCATCTATGTATGTATCTGTGTGGAATATATGCTTGAATGTGTAAGAAAGCTGAAAAATAAAGAATATGTTAATAATTGTTAAATGACATGCTTGGGTCAATAGTGGGTTTTGTTACCCTTTATTAATATAATATTACAAAGAGAGATACCCTATGCATAGTAGGGATAGTATTCGCTCGAGTCATTCAGGGTCATGTTACAAGTTGTTGTGTTGCTCGATGAGCACAACTTTAATGTCCGAGTGAATTTTCCTTGGTATGAGTTGAGCCACCAAATTTATCTAAATGTCCTTTACCCTTGTATTTTCAGCGAGTTGTATATATGTTGTTGGCATTGTAAAGCGATAGCCAAGGGACCTGAAGGCTTTTCTTATTGACATGGAGTTGTTTGCAAGCTCGAAATAATTTTTGACATTGTTGGCATGTGGCAGGTGAGGTTGGATCCTCCCTAGATTATATGCTAAGTTTGTGTTCGATAATCCATGCAAGAGTACCTACACCTCTCATGGGGGAATGTCCTCCTCATTGAGTGGGTAGACTCATAGTTTAGGAACTTGTTAGAGAACCAATCACTCAAGCTCGAGAGGTTTAACATCATAAATCACCCTAGGCAACCAAGAGCATCACATAAAATCGTAAGTCTCATATGGAGGTCTACTAGACTCCTGAAGGAAAGTTGCAACTGACAAGGTTAGTTCAGGAAAGCCTACATAGTAGTGAAGCTATCGTCCATGAGGGTTTCTAACTCGTCCTTCTAAGGCACCGCCCAGTGCAGAGTCGGAAGCCTTTGACTGAGTCATGGTGGGAAGGAGTAGGAAAGCCTTGTTGTAGCTCAAAGGTAGGAAGCCATGAACTTATAGGAAAACTTGGGCCAACCTTATCCTATGAATGGTCAAAACCCTAGTCAAAGGAGACTTGTGATTAGTGGAAGGATATTCCCTTCACGGGATTGGTTAGAGTGATAGGGCATAAATCCATAAGGTGGAAGCGAAAAGGTAATTTGAATTATGAACCAGGGACCTAAAGGGTTATGTCAAGATATAGTGACAAAATTTCTTTCATTACCTGGACCATTGGGTGAGGGAAGGTTTCCATGAGGAGGGGCCACCATGGAACCTGGTGTTGACAATGCAAAAAGAAAATGTTGATTTAATTTTCCCTTGAATTAAATTAGGAGAATATTTGTAATTCCGCATCACAAGGAAACTTGTACGAGTTAACTAAGTTAATTTGACTTAGTTGGTTCAGTTAATTTGAGTTCGGGGTTTGACTTGAGTCATGTAGAGTGTCTCCTACATAATAGGATCCATGGTTGAGTTTATTTTAAGTTGTAATTAATTAATTCAGTTAAAATAGTACCAATTGATGGAGGAACTAGAAAGAGGTTAGACATTGGGGTGTTGGTTCATGTGTTCAACTAGTTAAATAATGATTTAATCATAAATAACTCATGCATACTAGATCTAAGAGTTACCCAATTGAGATTGGAGTTCAAGGGTAGTGTACTATCAATTGTATAATTATCCAAATTGTACAGATGGTACATGCAGTCAGAGGAAGATCCTAAAGGAACTATGCAATCCAATTAAACAAGGGCCTAATTCCTTATTGAATAACGAAATGAAGTAGGAGCTAGGAGCTAGGAAGGCTAGGAAATTGGCTAAGTGTTGGCTAGATTCAGCCTAGGAAGTAGTGAGATGGATAGAGATAGTGCAGAGGTTGCTTGGGATTGAGAAAAGAATTATAATATTCTCATATTTTATGACTAATGAAATATATAGATAGCAAGGGTTTTTATCTATGGCTTTCCCTAAGAAATAATTATGTAATGTGTTGATTGAATTATTTCTCTTGTATGCTTCTTGATTTCTTGATCTATTAATTGTTTCCACTAATGAGTAGAGTAGATTCAAGTCTTTTGTTTTAGAAAATGACATAAGTATTTTGAATCTACAAGGAATTTGTACACCTGGAAGGTCAGAACCCTAGGAAGCTGCATGAACAATTCCTTATTGTATCTCGCATTCGTAGGTATGACCACTAGTGGGGACTGAGTACAAGATCAATTGAAAATGGATTCCTTTTCCCTTTTATGTGGAAACCATATTGGCATGATGCCTTGGTAGAATGTGGTCAGCAGTGGAGCATCCTGGGTGTCGAGTGGGCCACTCACGAGTGGCATGCATAATTCATTTGGTGTGAGCTCAGAGCATGGTTGACGTTACATGGGAAATGTTAGACCCTTGATGTCAAAACCCTGTAAGGATAGAAAGTTCTAGGGAAGTACTCATGGTGAATAGCGTGAAGAAATGATGTGGAATTTGTCCTCGAGGTGGTGATTCATTAGCTGATAGGTTGGGTTTTGGAGAGGAGGCCCAACTTAGTAACCTAAAGTACCATGAGGTGTTAAAGACATGGCACGTCATCTGGGTGGATTATTTCTGTGGGTAACCCATTCATTATGATTCGGGGTGTCTAGAGGCCTCGAAGCCATCGCCGCTATATATGTGTGTGTGTGTGTGTGTGTGTGTGTGTGTGTGTGTGTGAAAGTGGACATACATATTTGCATGGAAAAATTTCATAATCAAGGGAAAGAAAGATCCCCTAAAATATTTACCCCATTCCTCCATTATAATTGAAGGGGTCGGGTTATATTACATATTATTATCATAGCATATGGGTTCAATACTTGAACTAGATGGGCTTCGTCACGGGAAAGTGAGGACATTTTGTTACGTGATTATAGAATACAAAGTCAATTGGACCATGCTCACTGATTGATTACTAAAGTTATGATAGGATATATTAGTCAATGGTTAACAAATCCATGGGAGAAAGAATTATGATTGTTAATATGTTTTGTGATTATTTATGTACCAACTACATGATTGAATTATTGTTGCATGTAATTATAGATTGCTTGTATATTAACAAGGTTGTTTTGTTATCACAGGAATCCCATGATACTTCGTAAATGCACATCCATGATATTGATTATGTTTAAATGTTATTTTAGAATGTCTAACAATGTGTGTGATTGATAGCATGTCACAAGTTGCATCACATAAAAAATATACAATTATGAGAACCAAAATGGTTGAATATAGTTTCAACCGGTCCCAACATGGAAGTGATTGGGTCAGCACTAATGATGAAGAGAGATCAGTTGGGCAAGGGGGAGGAATCAATCCCCAAATTGGATGGACACTCTGTGAAGCCTTCAAGATGAGGTGAGAAGTTTTAAGGCTAATAATGAGAAGTGGGTTAGATCCCAAGAGATGCAGGTTGAGATTAATGTAGTCATCCAGCAAAGTCTCTCGTATTGGCAAAGGGAAATCCACCCATGATCAATGGGGATTTGAAGTAGGCAAAGGATGTAGAAGCATGGTTGATAGGGATGAATAAGTTATTTATAATACATGACTACTTGGTGAATATTAAATACTAAATTTCCTCCTAAAATTTAAAAGGAAAGGCAAGTATCTAGTTGGAGGACCTGAAAAATACTAGAGCCATCACCGAAGAAGAGCTAACATGGGATGAGTTTGAGAATCTTTTCAGGGAACAATACCTATCTGAAAACTATTATGACAATAAGGTAAAGGAATTTTATGAACTAAGAATGAGACATATGACTAACAAGGAGTACACCACCAAGTTTTTAGGGTTGTTGAGATATGTTCCATAACTCAAGGATGAGAAGGTCAAAATCCAGAGGTTCATTAGTGGGTTGCCTATGGTATTCAAAGATAAGATTGAATCATTGGAACCCCAGACTCTGAAAGATGCTATTAATAATTTATAGAATTGCTATGAGAAAGCAAGCGGAGGCCCGAGACTAAGAGTAACTGGATAGCGAAGAGCACTTCTAGGAAAAATGTGAGTTGGTCTACGAAGAACCTAGAAGGAAAATAGTGGAAAAACCCAACTCAGATAAGGAAATCTTAACAGAAGGCTACCAACGATATTAAAAGGAATGTACAACAACTCACATTGGTGCAACCCAGGATTGAAGGCCAAGAACCACTTAAGTGTTGGACCTGTGGTGGGGACTATAGGTGAAGGGATTATCCTCATCAATAAGAGTTTGGACCCAAAAACTACAATGCTTAGGAAGAAAATTATGATGGACGAAGTAGCCCAAAGTATGCCTAGAATTTACACAACATTGGAAAATCACCAAGCATATCATCATGTGTCCATCATTGAGATGGAAGGTAAGCTAGAAGAGCAAGTTGTTTCTATTTTGATTGATCTAGATTATAATTATAGCTATATCAACCCAGAGCTTGTCGAAAAGTGCCAATTCTAGAAATGTTGAAAGAAATGCCTATAAGAAGCTACAAAACCCATCAAAGATTCAAAAACATGGCCCAACTACTAGCAACACATGGAAAATCTCCCATTTGAAACATTTTTCAAGAATGTTACTCATGACATCACAAATGGTTATTTTTATTATTTGAAGTTTAGTCTTTCATTTCATTAAAATGATACTATAAGCACCAAAAACAACAACATAGATACTACAAGTACCAAAAGTAACATAAATACCTGGTCTACCATTTTGTATAGAAACCAGGAAAATAGCGTAATAGAAAGCTATAAAGAAAAGTGTATGGGTGTTAGTTAGCATAGGATCATTACATAAATAGTTGTTGAAATATATGAAAACATGTATCCCAAAAAAAAAAAAAGTTATTCTAAAATATGGCTTGAGAAATTAAAAAAATGAAGATTGGATTAAAACTTACATAATTAATTGTATTTCAGAGAATTACATTATTGAGTGAAATTACAAAGAAAACCAAATTCTTCCATGTGTGTTACAATGTTAAATTATATAAATCCTAGTTAGGGTTTATTGATGCATTTAAATGAATAAGTGTTGTGAAGATAAATCCCCTCTGCAATAGAGGCAATCTCTCTAGCCCAATGAGTGGGTCTAGCAACAAACTGAACAAACTAATGCAAACTTTCCTAGCTTATGTTTAAAAATGCGGGGAGAGAGAGAGAGAGGCCCACCTCTCTCTGATGTAATCGCTCAATCCTTTGATGATGACTTCAACCCCTTAGCTTCTAGGCTTTCTCCTTGCTTTTTCTTTACGTCTGGGTACTTGAAAGAGAGATCAAAAGATAATACAAGGTACAAGAGCATACATAGTATATATCAAACATAAAATACTTAATAGATCAAGGTGTATTAAGGTAAATGCATAAATATTTATACATTTATGGAAAGTGAACATTAGATGTATATATTAATAAACTAAAAAGGGAAGCATACAACCATTGCCTTGATGTTGGAGACCTCCTTTTGGTGGATTTCCAAGTCCAATCAAAGACTCTTCAAGCACTCCTTCTCCAAGATAGATGAGAAGCATTTAGACATAATCTCAGCATAGGAATGCAGGCAATCAATTAGCAACCATTTGGGGATGGAAAGGAGTTGATTTATAGGAAGGGAAAGGGAGTTAGGGATCCACAAAAGAGGGAGGAAGGTCCAAATCTCAAGGGGAATGCTCTTAAAGGTAGATCAAGAGCTCCAAATGGAATAGTTCGACCATATCTACAACCAACAACATCCATCTCATTGTTTCTCGAAGTTTCTAGCATATGAAGCTTCTCCCCCATTTTTGGAAAGCCTGCCAAAAGAGGTTCACCGTAGGTTTTCATATCAAAACCTATGCTGGAAGTGCTAGGTCAGAAGCATGAAACCTTCCATCAACACAGGCTAGTAGTGGAGCAAAGAGTGTTGGTCCTGAAAACTATGCTTTTAGTTCTCCAGAATTGACTCAGGACAATTTTTCTTGTATTCTTCAAGGATATTTTTGTATGTGTATGATGATGATTACACTTCATATTTATCAAAATTTTGGCGCTTTGGGATGTGAAATGGGAAGTGAACAAGAAGTGTGACAAAATACTATGTAACAATAAGGATTGTCATTCCTTATTATTGTTTCATAGTGTACTTGGCTTTAGTATGGGTAGGAGAGTTATGTGGATTCTGCACATCAATCAAGATATGACTCATAAAATGAGTAGAAGAGAAAATATTTTCATTAATTTATAGAATTATACATGAATAATACAACTATAAAAAATGGCTTCAAGAGTTCTCACACAACTACATCTACCATACTTCAACAATTATCATTGTAATGTTATTAAATGTACACATAGCCTTCAATCAAAATGTGCACACCAATTCTAGCAAATAATATACATTTTGATTGGTCTAAATATGGGTGCAATTATATAACCATCCTATGCATCATGTGAAGTTCATAAGTGAGGTGCCAAAATCAAGTCAAATCCTAGCACTACCATTAAAATCAATTCATAGACAAAAATAGCTAAAAATACTAATTTCTCATTTTTGGGATCTGGCTTCTGAAATCTACACTTAGATAACTTTGACACTAATGGTTAGCTAGATTTCGACATTAATATCCAGTTATCTTCAACACTCTCAATCAACTAGCTTCTTATACTAATAAGAAACTAGATTCTTACACTGACAATTAGCTAGCTTCAACAAAAATAGTCAACCAGCTTCAATATTGATAGTGAGCTAGCTTTTGACATCAATAGTCAACTATATTTTATGCTAATAATAATCTATGAACATGAAAAAAACTAGTAAGTTAGAAAATTATGTGGAAAGAAAACAATTCCAACATATTGATATTACATTTTGTCACATTCAGGTAATTCAATGGTCTAGCGAAAAAATGGAAGTTCATATCTTCAACAACCTTTATGACAGAATCTATTACATTTTATTTAGTCTCACACTTTACCAGCTACACCAAACCAATATCAATCATGTCTATAAGAAAAGGAAACTAAACTATACTATGTTTAGTCCTTGTATGATATGTCGATGATCTAATAAATGTAATGGCACTTTGACTATAGCAAAAAATGTTCACACAATATTCTTTATAGCTTCCTTGGTAGCCTTTGTAGTAGAAATGTGTTCACCCTCTACACTTGAAGAAGCAACAATAGACTACTTCTTAGCCATCTAGTTAATGGCTCCACCAAAAAATTCAAATACACCTGTAGACTATTAGTTATCTACATCTCTAGCCTAATCAAGTTCTATAAAATATCATAAATATAATTATTCATTTTGATTTTTCTTTTGACATAAAACATATTCCTTGGTCTCCTTCAAATACTAAAAAATGATTTTTACATTGACCCAATTCTCCTTCCTTGGATTAGACATAAATAGAATAACAACTCCCATTAAATGTGTAGTTTTTCATTCCTTCCATATTTAATACCTTTGAAACTGCTTTATTTTTAGTTGTGCTTTCTTGATGTAAGCTCCATATTTCTTCACTTGTTGCTACTACAATTTTTCTTTGACTTATTTTATACTTGTTCTAAAAAACAATTTAGGCTTTCAGAGCCTATATTCTATAGCCTCTTCTTGAAAGATTCATTCACTCATGGACTACTACCACAACTCTTCATCTTCAAACTATGAACTTTACCATGCTTCTTCCGCTTCATATTCCTGATGTTCTTTCTACCATATTTCTTGATAGTAGAATTTGATCTCTTCTTGGCTCCAGTGTTGAAAGGTTTCTTTAATGCTTTCTTCTTCATCTCTAGAAACTTCCATGCCCTTTCCTACATATTTTTCTTCATCTTCTCTTTCAGCTATAACGGTAATTGGATTTTTGTCTTGTCTACTTGCACACTCAAAATAAATGTTAAAAACATCTTCATTATGCTCTGCAATGAGAGCTTTCTCTGCTTCTTCTTTCTTCTCTGCCTCTTCAACTACATTGACGCTATCTTCCACTATTATGTTGTTAGAGGATATTCTCATCAAAAACTCATGAATCACTTTATCTTCTTCTTAATCATCAATTTCTACAAGATCATGCACTACCTCATGAGCAATTCTAACTATTGCTTCATAAATTCCTACTATAGTGGTAGCTTCAGCCTTGAATTCTTCATCAAACATGACACTTTCCATATTTCCACAATGAGTCATTGTTTCAAAAAAGAGACCATAAATTTCATCAACATAATTTTCATCCACTCTGTGGTGATATATGTGAGCATGCATGTGCTCATTAAAAATTTCAACTTCACCAAATTCATCATTTGTTATATTCATGAGAGATGCACTTTCAACTCTACAAACCATTACTTCATACGAAAATATGTCTTTGTTATTCTCAAAATATGATGCAAAGAGGTCATCATCAACTATAATCATACCAACTAGATCACACATTTTATTCACTTATTTAATGGACGCGTCACCATCATCAACAAGGTCTATTGTTGGATTCACCAATTCACAACTCACTTTGCAGTCACCATCCACATGTGTCTTGTCATAATGGGATTCACCATCCATGTTAAAGTTGGGTTCTCAAGCATTTATATGCTCTTGCTCTACTTCACACGTAGAGGCTTCAACTTCTCACTCTACAATATTTTATGTGTTTTCTGCATCCATATGCATGTCTGCATGATGGGTTTCACTTTTATAGTATTTATGACTATCTTCCACATTTGAGTGGGATTCTCCAAGCTTGGTTTTCCTCCTAGAGTCTTGCTCATTTACTCTCAGACCTATAGTTGTCTTTATGTTGATTCTTCAATAGACTATAATAGAATTTTTTGCTTTATGTCACTTTCCTTTATACTAAATTCTACTTTCAGGGTCTTTCGTGGTTCTTAAGAAGATGTAGATTTTTCTACCTTACACAAGGGAATCTCATCCAATGCATTTTTTATAATATCCGTTACTAAGGCATCACATACTTCATCATATGGGTTATTAGACTGATACTCAATCAACTCTTTACATTAAAGAATTTTTTCGTTTTTACAGTTCCCAAAAGTTAAAATTTTTACAAGTAAATTTTAGAAGTGTTACCAAATCTATCCTAATCCATTCATCCTCAAATTTTTCTACTTCATCTACTTGTATTTTAGATGCCCCAATTGTGGCTATAACCTCTATGAGCTTTTCAAAATACTTTGGCTCTTCCTTTCGATTTCTTTTCTTAGTTTTCTTTAGTCTTTCTTTGTGACCCATGAATGTCACCTTTCTTTTGTCTTTTGTCTTCTTTCCTTATTGTATGAGCCTTCTAGAAATGAACATTGCATACACTTGATTATCTTTAAAACTAAACATTTTAACCTTCACTTTAACAGTGGCTCCCAACAACTAATAGCAACTTTGCTAAGCTCTTCTATGTAGATCCTTATGGAGGTTCATGGATTTAGCGGTGGATATTTCCTTTTGATATGGTGGTGGATCTGTAGGCTACTCACCCTAATCTTTTAGTAGTTGGATTAACAGACTCTCAATGAGCTCTAGTTTGTACTTATGGACCAATGGATGCAAACTTTGATTTGTGGGATACTCACAATAGCCAAGTCTCTTAGTGGAAGTAACTCATAACCTCCTTAAATCCTTGGTTATAAGAGCCAAACAAATGGTTATGTATACAAGATCACGTGAATGGTAAGTGAAATAGTAGCCTCGATATAAGTGCGAGACAGTGATATCCAAGCTAGCAAACTTAGGACGCACTGTGAAAGTCAATTTTGCATGTGTTAGATAATATTGTCTTAAATTGATATGGTTTTCTCTTAATTGTTAAACTGTCTTAAATGGGTTTTCTGTTAATTGCCATTATCTTAAGTGGTCATTGTATTAAATATAAAGCTTTGTCTTAAAATATTTTTGTCTCAAACTGTTTTTGTCTCAAATATAAAGTTTTGTCTTAAAATATTTTTGGCCTCAAAGTGTTTTTGTCTTAAATATAAAGTTTTTTTAAAAAATATTTTTGTCTCAAACTGTTTTTATCTTAAATTTTATATTTAAGACAATTCAATTGATATTAAATTTTAATGTAAAAGAACTAAGACAAAAAGTGACGTTTTAAGGCAAAGGATTTATTTTGTCTTAAAAGTGTCCTAAATGTAGTAGTGACAACATAATTTTTTTCACATAGGAAAATCTCTCTTTCCTTGTGTCTTTTCAAAAGAAAATAATTTAACTTTACATTTGAGTAGTGTTTTCAAGAGTACCGAGACTTCCTTTCAAATCCTTTATACATTAATGGAGATTCATATGCAAGAATTATGTTCCAACTCTGAGATTGGAAGTGGTTAGGGGTGTTGAGGCATCTAGATGCTAAGGCCCCAGCCATCACAGGCAGTGGGGAAATGGAAATGTGTTGTGTAGATGGAGAGCATGTGGGAGGTGGTTTGCAGAAAGAAGTGGCCCGCAGCTAGGGAGTGGAAGAATATGAGATTTGTGGTGATAGCATTGGGAGGATATCAACGCTTCTTCCTTTGTGTTTATGCCCACTTCTTTATTGTTCTCTTCCAACTAGAGCTTGCAACAACGACGAGTTCATCCCTCTCTCGCTTTCTCTTATCCTGGGATTGCTACGAGTGCCTTGGTAGAAACAAAGACGATGATGAACCTTTCATAACCCCGTTGGGTTGTACAGGATGGAAATTTGATGTTTCTGAGTATTAAAACCCTACTTTAATTTTGCAGGTCCTCTTCGTTAACTTCCAATATTATCAACAATTTTGCTTTTCCCTTTCCTTTTCTGAAGTTTAATGAAAGATCGTTGGTTATGCAGTTTCATAGGTCTCATAATTCTCTATCGTGTGTGATCGGTGTTGCTCCATAATATCTATTTATTTTAGGAATTCAAGATTTTGTTTTTGTCTCACTTCGTATTTTGATATATTTTCAAAAATAATGGTATTTAAAACACTTTTGTATTTGGATATATTTTCAGTAATAATGTAATGACAAGAATTATGATCTTTAAATATTATTATATCTGCCCCACGGCCCATACATGAACAATATACCAATGGCCTCTCAGCTCACTCATTCTTAATTTTTTCTTTAAATTAGTAAATATTATTTCAATTTGGATGGAAAATTTGTGAGTTTATCGTTTATGTGAGACTGATTTGTAATTCATTCTAGTTTATTGTACTAACTTTATTATTTATCATTAATTTTAACATGTATTAATAACTAACAAAATCATTTTATAGTCTTAAATTCTCATACTTATATTATTAACTATTATATCAAATTATTAACTCTTATATTAAATTAGATATTAAAAAAATTATCCTTATATACACTAATGAAATATTGGTCAAAAATTAAGGGTGAGATATTTTTCAAACATTAAGAGTGTCATTTTATAGTTGTTAGTTTGATGTGGTTGTGAATGCTGTGGGATTGCCTTCCTAGTTTATTGTTGCTTATAGATGGGTGTGCAGAATCCTTTTTAGTTAACTCATTGTTGTGAATCTTTGTTATCACTTTTATTTCTCTACTAACCTCATAATATTTGGTTAGGCATTGCAAATGGTGGAAGGGATGTTTTTTTTGTGTTATAGAGGTTTAGTCTTTTTTCTTAATGTTTTGAATGATAGTGACATCATTGTTGTTTCTATTAGCAAGCTCTTATCCATTGGCATTTGTTTTGTTGAGGATTTCTTAGTTGATTCATAAAGTTGTGATAATTGTGCAAGCTAGGAGTTCTAAAGAGCGTCATTTATCATTTATCTTCCTAAGGTTTTGTTAGCAACAAAAACCATTTGATGCCCCTTATTGTTATTGTTGTGGTGTCGTTGTTAGTGTGAAAATACTATTTTATTGGTTGTGCATTCAAGTGGGGATGGGGATTTGGTTCTTTTGGGTTATTTATTATGCCTCTTTCTACGTTGTCATGCACATTACTTATATTGATTTGGTATCTTCATGAGATTATTGGACAATGTGGAAAAGGTTGATAAGAAGCTAGGTAGGTTAATTTACCCTAGTGTTAGTGGTGATGGGGGTCTAGTTTTGCTAGGGCATATCCTGGAGATTAGCTTGGAATTTTCCTAGACTTAATTTTCATTTCCTTATGGTGAAAATGAAGCTTTGAGTCTTTCCTTGTATTGAACTTGAAAGATTGGATTTGAAGCTGCAATTTATTGTTTTTGAGAAAAAATGGTTTTGACATTCTCCATATTCGTTGAGAAGTTGTTTTATTAGGGTTTCTAATTTTCTTGATGGTGCCCATTGAAGTTGTTTATACATGGCATTGCAATTTATGTCACAATTGCTCCAAAACTTGTGCTCAAATATAGTCCAATGCTTTGAGATGCCTTGCTTATAGTCTTAATTTCTTAAGATACTTTCAATAGTATAACTATTTACACTAGGCCTTTTTGCATTCCTAGTTGGTTGATTGGTCACTTATAGATGTAAATAAATTGTTCTCTCTTGGATCATATTATTGGGTCCATTAAATATGTATTTGTTCAATTTTTAAGTTATTTTCATGTTTTCATTTAGGCGTCAAATTAAAGGAAACAACTGGAATTCCTTTTATTTTACTTTTTTTATTTTAGTGAGGTACCTTATGGGTTCAATCCCTAGAAAAACTTCACATAGTTTTTATTTTACAAGCTTATTTATTGCATTTATTGGATGATTAAGTATAACCACCAATGTGCTAGAATCCCCCAAATTCCTTGGTTGTCATATTGTTATTGAACCCATACTAAAAATATTTTTTTATTGTTTCTATTTATTTTTACAAGCTTATTTATTGCATTCATTGGATGATTAAGTATAACCATCAATGTGCTAGAATCCCCCATATTCCTTGGTTGTTATATTGTTATTGAACCCATATTTAAAAGAATTTTTTATTGTTTCTTTTGTGCAAGGTATAGATAGTATTTTTTATGGGTTTAATTCATTGAGTATGATTTTAGATAAAAAGGTGATGGCTCCACCTTTCAAGAATTCTTTGTTTTGATCTAGTCTAAATATGCATCCTCATATGTGAAATTAGGTTTTTTTTACCACTTTATAAAATTTGAGGCAATGTTTGCAATGCTTTGAATATGTCCTCGAGATTGAGTTGGGTTCCTTATAGGTTCAAATAATTAAGAAAAGTGGTAAGCTAATTGTTTTTCACATCTTAGTGTGACTTGTTTATTGATTGGTTAAACATTATAAGTGACGACTTAAATTTTATGAACTTTTTAAATGCTACCTATTTGGCCAATTTCTATTTTTCTATGAAATTTGATGCAATTATTGCAGTGATTTTATTGTGATTTTAGAGTTTAGTTAGATTGCTTATGAATTCAATTACCTAGGAGGCTTGATAGGGAAATAAAAATCGTTTTCCCTTTTCAAGCACTAGTTTTGGCACAAGGATTTCCAATGATTCTCATGTGTGTACTATGTGTTTTTTAATCGATTATAGACTATTGTAGAATACTCATATGCCATAGTTTAAGTTTAATGGTTTAACTTTCTTACTTGTATTTTATTCCTAATTTGATGCTTGAAATTTCATTTACATGTATTTGGAAATTTCAATATTATCTACAAGTAATGCACACATTCCTTTAATATCATAGAAATATGGAAACTTCGCAGTGCTTGAAATGAGGGTTAATTATTATATGCCATTTTTTTCAATGACCCTTTCTTTCAATTGAATGTATCATGCTTTGCATGTATTTTCATTGTCTAGTTGAGAGTTTAATGACTATAAGAATATAATATGAAATATATTCATGTTATAATGTTGTGATAATATATGTTTGGTGTAGAAAAATTGTTGGTTTATACTTACATCTTATGGATCTTCTATGACATTTATTTTGAAATTTTTTGTGAAATTGTTTCAATAATGTCATGTAAATTGCTAGATGTTTGAGATAAAATCTTGTGGTTTACATTTCAAAAATGTGAGTCTAATTGATAGGAAATAAGGTTACAAACAATATATTTAATGGAATTGTTCCATTTGTTCATGGAATAGGGTTTATATCATAGAATGAAAATGAGAACACCCATTTCCTAGACATATTTGAGGCTTTGTCAATACCTTTTTACATATCCCTTGAAACAAAAAAAAAAGTGTTTATATATATTAGAAAGAATACCAAAATACAACTTTTTCAATTTAACAATCTTATTTTTTTGGTACAATGGCTAGTATAATAATTTTGAATTCTTCCGCCCTAAAAGGTTGTAAAAATTGCACCTATCAATGTAAACTTATTATAAAAATTGGACCAAGTTAATGCATTAAAAATGCACTTATAATTAAACCATTATTAACCCTTATTATTTACTCCCTATACTCTAATAAACTTGTTATAAAAGTTGGACCACGTCAATGCATTAAAACTGCCCTTATAATTCAACCATTATTAACCTTTCTTATCTCACTCCATATACTCTCCTAAACTTGTTATCAAAATTGGACCACGTCAATGCATTAAAACTGCCCTTATAATTAAACCATTATTACTAACCTTTCTTATTTCACTCCCTATACTCTCTCGTAGTTGGATCGTCTCCTCCTTCACACAGGAGCGAGGTATTTGTCTTGAATTAGCCTAGATTTGGTTAGGTTAACTTCGACATCGGAGATGAGGCTAGCCTAGTAGTCTTTGATTCCCGGGGGATTTAGGGCGATTTGATTAGGTTAACTTCGACATCGGAGATGAGGCTAGCCTAGTAGTCTTTGATTCCCGGGGGATTTAGGGCTGCAGTGTCTGAGCCTTACATATTTGTTTCAGAGCAGTCTTTCTATGACAACTGAAAGCTCCTCTAACTATCACGACGAAATCTTGGCTTCAGCCAGATTAAGTTGTGCAGGTGTAGCCCCGCCCAGAATGAGTTCTGTGGATGTAGTCCCGGCTAGGAGGAGCTCTACTGATTTTCCCACACCACCAAGGCTAAGCTTCTCTGAGTATCAAGCCCATATTTCTTCAGGAGCGATGAACAACATGGTGGGTAACAGAGCCTCCTTTTCTAGTGAAGCAGAGGAAGCAGAAAAATGTGAAACCTACACTGAAATCAAATTTAGATGTGCCGCGGAAATGCATAAAAATGGCGGCCCTATATTTTCCATAGCAGCCTCCGACGGGATTATATACACCGGCTCTGAATGCAACATCATCAGATCATGGAAATATAGGGGTGAAAATGTTGTTGAAGGCTGCCGCCTCCATTCCTGCAGCGGAATGGTGAGGGCAATTTTAGTTACAGAGGAGAAGTTTTTCAGCGCCCACGCAGACCACAAAATCCGCTTGTGGCGCCGCTCTGGTTCGAATCCTGAGGATGGCCACAAGCGACTAGCGACGATACCCAAGCTGCTGGGTTCCATACATCACTGGTTGAAGACGAAACGGGACGTTTTTGGATGTGGGTCAGGCCGTACTGAAAACCCTAAGTCCGCAAACCCTAAGTCAGCGAAGCATATGGGCGCGATATGCTGTCTGGCTCATAACGATGGTTTCTTGTATTCGGGCTCTTCGGATATGACTGTGAAGGTATGGCGAGTCTCAGACCTCAAGTGCGTCGAAACGATTCAGGCTCATGATGACGTTGTGAACGCCATTGCTGTGGGCCCCGACGGATTGATCTTCACTGGGTCGGATGACTGCACGGTGAAGATATGGAGAAAAAATGTGGGGCCATCGTCGCACGTTCTGTTAACAACCCTACATGGCAAAACCAAACACAGGAACTCAAATTTAATCTCAAACTCCCCTGTCAAAGCCCTCGCTCTGAATTCGAATGGGTCTTCTCTGTACACAGGATCCTCAACTGCTGAAATTATTTGGTGGGAAAAAGAGAGACACTCGTCCAGCCAAATGCGCCAAGCCGGTGTACTTAGCGGCCATGTCCGCGCCGTAGTGTGCCTGGCAACCTTGGGTGGTAATTATAACCTGTTATTCAGTGGATCCGTGGATGCAACAATTCGGATTTGGAGCAGGGGAGTGTTGGACTCTGATAAGCATATCTGTTCTGCGGTTATACAGGCTCATAGCGGCCCTGTCAAATGTATTGCTGCCAGTGTTGAGGAAGAAAATAGGGTTTCGCTTTTCAGTGGAAGCCTCGATGGATCGGTCAAAATGTGGCGCATTGGGGTAAGACACAGGCGATCAAAGCCGGCAGCACTATACCATGGGCAGCAGAATTGAGTTCCTACTTTCCGGCCCATGTTTCATCTCTAGTGGGCTTTTCTGTCTCATAGCTCTATAATTTTGCCGTGGGCAGCAGAATTGAGTTCCTACTTTCCAGCCCATGTTTCATCTCTAGTAGTCTTTCTGTCTCCTAGCTCTATAATTTTGGCAGGCTTGTACGTAGATATATCGAGGTTAAGCTCACGTTAACGATATAGTTTACTGTTTTCATCCAATTATATGGTTGTAGTCTTACTTCTGCTTTCATGCAATTATATGGCTCACGTTAACGATAAAGTTTACTGTTTTCATCCAATTATATGGTTGTAGTCTTACTTCTGCTTTCATGCAATTATATGGCTACAGTGTTACATTTTTATAGAACTTGTTTGTGTATATACGCCCATCATAAACCCTACTATATGTTCTTGATATGAGAAACTATATTGTTAATATCCTTTTGTTAAATTTTCATAATTTGTGGAAGTGTTTTTTATATTTATATAGGAATGAGAGGCACTATTTGTTGGGGATTTTTCTCGTAAAATCCCAAAAACAAACAAACAAACTGAATACAGAGCAATGCTCTGTTTTTCTCCTCATGATCTTTTACACAGGGAAGCAAATAAAATTTCTGAGAACAGAGATTTTTCACACCAATAAAACCTTTATATTCATTAATAAAAAGCCTCATACATATTCCTTCCTCTCTCTCAGAGGGATTCACCAAAAACTTTCACAAAAACAAAATTACCCTGCCTCTTTTACAAATGATTTTACAGTGCTGTGTAAAATCTTCTTCCACATTTACTGCCGTAAAATAGCTTTTACATTTACTGTTGTAGAATAAAAATTCTTACATAAGTTTACTGCTGTAAAAGAAATTCTTTCACATTCACTCTTGTGTGAAATTCTTCATTACATTCGAAATGTTGTGTTTTCACATTTCATATTCAAATAATAAAAAAAATTACATTGTCTTCCCATTCGTTTCAACAAACAACTACAAGCACCTATAGGAAGGAATCCAAATTTCATTCAATGTCGGGAGTCTTTTTCTTTTTACACTGTTGTGTTCCCATGTTCTTTTTTTTAGGTGCTGCGAACCCTCTACTTCTCATCCCGTGTGCAATACTTAAAAGTCAACACACAAAAACTATATAAAGCATACATTTCATATGAGTTAACAAAAAAAACATAATACTACATGTCGTATGAAAACTTAAAGATTTTACCTACGACTATGACAGATTCATTAAATGCATTAAATGAAACGTGCGGTAAAAACCAAAATTAATGTTCTGGCAGGTTGAATGAGATCCATGTCTGTTGACTTAATCGGACGCAATTCAGGTCCTACTGCCACACAACCCAAACGAAGTTTAGTGTCCGGGGAATGGGTGGTTTTGTGTTCGTACACACGACGCATGTCAGTTAGTCGGCGTGTTCGAAGGCCCTCTGACAAATACAACCTTTTGCAAAAAGCGGTGCGAAATGAACTTGTGGTTTTCCGGAAATGGTTTTGTTGGAGTAGCGCTGCAATAAATGCGCGCAGGTGAAATTACGGTCTCAACACTCCCCTTTAATTTCAACTGCTGGGCATTCAGTCATACCCAAACATTTTCTCAAAAACTCAAAGCTTTTATGGTCCAGTGGCTTTGTCAAAATGTCTGCAACCTGTTCCTGAGTCCTGCAATGTTCTAAGACAATTTCTCCATTGCTCACCAATTCCCTGATGTAATGAAACCTTGTGTCAATGTGTTTCGTTCTTTTATGAAACACTGGATTCTTTGATAATGCAATAGCTGAGCTATTGTCACAAAAAATCACTGTTGCTTTTTCTTGCTCTTGGCCTAAGCTTCTTAACATCCTTCTCATCCAAACTGTTTGACATGCTGCTGCTGTAGCTACAACATATTCAGTCTCTGCTGTAGACAACGCTACAATGGATTGCTTCTTAAAAGCCCATGAAATGGCTCCTGAACCCATGTGAAAAACATAACCGGAAGTGCTTTTCTGATCATCTACACTTCCAGCCCAATCATTATCAGTGTATCCAACTAAATCTGAACATTCTGAGACAGTATATAAGATGCCAAACCTTTTAGTACCTTTAACATACCTCAGAATCCTCTTTGCTGCCTGTCAATGTGCTTCCTTTGGCCTCTCCATGAATCTGGAAATTAAACTAACAACAAACATTATGTCAGGTCTAGTTGCAGTTAAATACATAAGGCTGCCAACTATACTCTTGTACAAACTAGGATCAAAATGCTTGCTGTTGTCCTATTTGCTGAGTTTTAATCCCATTATTGTGGGAGTGATTGCTTCCTTGCACTCTTGCATATTAAATCTTCTCAACACTTCATTTACATATCTTGCTTGAGAGATAAAAATTCAATTTTCATTTTGATCTACTTCTATTCCTAAGAAGTATCTCAACAAACCCATGTCAGTCATTTCAAATTCCTCTTTCATGACTGCTTTGAAATTTTCAATGAGGTAGTCATCATTACCTGTAAAAATCACATCATCAACATATAACACAACAATTAGCAATTTACGATCATTTTCTTTGATGTAGACTGTGGGTTCTCCCTCACATTTGTCAAATCCATTTTCCAGTAGATAGGAATCTATCCTATTGTACCATGCTCTTGGCGCTTGCTTCAGCCCATAAAGAGCTTTCTTCAATTTTCACACTTTGTGCTCTTGGCCTTTCTTCTCATAGCCTAGAGGTTTCTCAATATAAACCTCCTCCTTTAACACTCCATTTAGGAATGCTGACTTCACATCCATTTGGTAAACTTTCCACTTGTTTTGTGCTGCTATGGACAGCACTGCTCTCACGGTTTCCATTCTTGCTATCGGTGCGAAAGTTTCCTCATAATCTCTCCCATACTGTTGCTTGTATCCCTTGACAACCAGCCTTGCCTTGTGTCTTTCAATTTTTCCTTCAGCATTGCACTTGGTCTTATAGACCCATTTAACTCCAATGACGTCTTACCTTTTGGTAGCTTAACCAACTCCCTTGTTTTGTTTCTCTCTATGGCATTGATCTCCTCATCCATAACTTCTATCCATTTCTTATCCTTAATTTCTTTTTCGAAATGAATAGGATCATCAACATGACAATACAAGGCAAATAAAGAATTCATTCATTCATCATAAATGTCACTTAAGTTTCTAAACTTTTTACCTCTTTCATTTGGTGTGCAAGTGCTTGAAGATGCACTTGAATTTCCACTTTGTGGTGTACTTGGAGAAGCACTTTCATTTCTCCTCAAGGGTGTTCCTTGCTGTCCTTGTGTTGGCGCTGCTGTTTGGGGATGTATTTCAACCATCTCCTCATCATCTTCATCATGAGACAAACAGTTTTTAACATTTACTGTTTTCTCTATGCTTCCATCCCAAGCTTCCTCCTCAATGAACTGAACATCTCTGCTAACAAAAAACTTCTTGGTAGATGGGATATACAACCTGTAAGCTTTGGATTCCTCACTGTATCCAATGTAAGGACATTTCTCCCCTTTGTTGTCCAACTTCCTCCTTATCTAATCTGGAATGTGTGCATAAGCCACACATCCAAAAACTTTCATGTGGGTGACTCCTTGCTTTCTCCCACTCCATGCTTCTTCCGGCACTTTGTTCATCACTGCTTTCGTAGGACACCTGTTCAAAATATACGCTGCACAATTTACAGCTTTAGCCCAATAATCATTTGGCAAATGCTTTGCCTTCAACATGCTCCTCGCCATATCCATGATGGTCCCGTTCTTCCTTTCAGCAACACCATTTTGCTGTGGAGTGTACCTTGCTGTAAATTGCTTATGAATTCCATTTTCTATACAAAAACATAGAAATTATTTGGAAATATACTCGCCTCCTCTATTAGTTCTTAGAACTTTGATATGCAGCCCGCTTTGATTTTCTATAAGTGCTTTCAAATTTCGAATTTTTTCAAACACTTCACTTTTGTTCTTCATGAAATAAACCTAGGTTTTTCTAGTAAAATCATCAATGAATGTTATAAAATATTGGTTGCCTGCTAGTGATGGAGTTTGCATCGGTCCACATACATCTGAGTGAACAATTTCTAAGGGTGATTTTGCCCTATGCTTTTCTCTGATGGAAAACTTTCTCTGTGTTGTTTCCCCAAGATACAACCTTCACAAAGGCTATCTGGTTTCTCTATCAATGGTAATCCTCTTACCATTCCTTTTCTACTCAACAAGTTAAGACCTCCAAAGTTGAGATGTCCAAATCTCAAGTGCCACAACCAATTTTCATCCTTTGGTACACTTTGGAAAGCCTCTTGTGTCACTGCTGCTATTACTTCTTTGTTTTTCAAATCTTCCTTTATTCTGAGAGGGAACATCCTGTTCCTTGTCATCTTCACTTCAGCAATACATCTTTTGCTGGGTGCTCTATCCATGATGGTGCATACATCATTCTTAAAGAAAACATTGTACCCCTTTTGGACAAGTTGTCCAATACTCAAGAGGTTACATCTCATTCCAGGGACATAGTAGACATCTGCTATGGTTTTCTTTTCACCTTTTTTTGTAAATGTTTTTACTTCTCCTTTTCCCATAACAGAAATTTTGCTATCAGTCCCAAGTGTGATTTGTGATTTCACATTTTGATCTAATTTAGAAAACAGGGCTATGTTTTCTGTCATATGGTTGCTACAACTGAGTCTAGAAACCATATGTCTTCACTGTTTGTTTCAGCCATGTTACAAGCTAACAGTACATTATTTTGGCTGATGTTTTCTCTAGTGATATTTGCATTTGGTCTCTTAGTCATATCATGTTGTTTCTTCCTGCATTCATTGGCATAGTGCCCATATTTTTTACAATAATAACATTGGACATTGGATTTTTCATACCTTTGTCCTTGAGTATGATGTTGTCCACTTTGTTGGTTGTTGCCTTGGCCTTGGTTCTGATTTGGATTGTTGCCTCTTCCTTGATCATTTGCCGGACTGTTCCTCCCACCTCTGTTTTGGCTTCTGCCTCTTCCTCTCTTGTTTCCTCTGCCTTGACCTCTTCCTCTTCCAAAGGACATCTGGGTCTTGAAAGCCTGCTCTAGAGATGAGTTTTCATTTCTACTCAACCTCTGCTCATGTGTTATCAGTGATGCATGTAGTTCATCAACTGAAAAGTTTGAGAAATCCTTTGTCTCTTCTATGGTGGTGACAATCACATCGAACTTTGAGGGTAGGACCCTCAATAGTTTCTCCACAATCCTCCTCTCTTCAAGAACTTCTCCATGAGTCCTCATCTGTGTGACCAATCCAATCACATGTGTGAAGAATGAGTCAATATTGTTTGACTCTTTCATGTTCAGATTCTCAAAATCTCTCCTCAGCAACTGTAGTTTTGTTGTCTTCACTTTCTCCATGCCTTGATAGCCTATTTTGAGGGTTTGTCATGCTTCTTTAGATGTCTTAGCTGTTTCTATCCTTGGAAACACACTCTGGTCCACTACTTGATACAAAAATACAAGGGCTTTTGAATCCTTCTTCCTATTGCTCTTTAATAGATCTTTCTCTGCCTGAGTTAATCTATTAAACTCATTTTCATCTGTTGGTTCTTCAAAACCATCTTGTACTAATTCCAAAAAATCTTGACAGGCAAACAGGGCTCTCATGGTTATTGCCCAATAGTCATAGTTTTTCCCATTGAACTATGGGAATTGAGGATTAAACATACCCATGCTGGTGCTGGTGCTGGCCATTCTAGCACTATTTAACTATGCTTCTAAATCCTTTATTGTGTATTTAAAATAACTGAGTGTTTCTTCAGCAGTAACACAAAAAAAACTTTGAGGAATACCTGAATCCTTTTGCCTGAGACTTCACTTTGCTGGAGAAGATTTACTGCTACAACAAAAGGAACCTTCCTTCAGCTTCTTTACACCTTCAAAAAGCCTGAACCTACTCTGATACCACTGTTGGGGATTTTTCTGGTAAAATCCCAAAAACAAACAATTAACTGAATACAGAGCAATGCTCTGTTTTTTGCTCAGGATCTTTTGCACACAGAAGCCCCAAAATTTTTTTATGAACAAAGCAGAGTTTCACAACCAACATAAACCTGTATTAATTTATAAACTGTCTGATACAATTGTCTTCCTCCCTCTCAGAGGGATTCACCAAAAACTTTTCGCCAAAAACAAAATTACTCTGCCTCTGTTACAAATGATTTTTACACTGCTGTGTAAAATCTTCATTTACATTTACTGTTGTAAAAGAGCTTTTACATTTACTGTTGTAGAATAAAAATTCTTACATGTGTTGTAAAAATTTCTTACATAACTTTTAATCTCAAAAATAAAATCCACACAGTCATTCTTCATTCGCTCTTGCTCCCCTTCATTTGAGCAATAAAAAAAATTACATATATGCCTTGCATCACACAATAGTCAACACATAACAAAAGGAAATTTCATATACATATGCATTCATTTTTTGTTACAAATCTTCAACCTTGCACTGTTGTGCAAACCTCTGGTTCTTCAACCCTCGCTGCTGCCAACACTTTCTCTTCTCATCCAGTGTGATAATAATTGAAGTCAACTCATACAACCAAACTATATGGCGTACATACTATATGGGTTAAACAAAAAAAATTACATGCCATATGAAAACATTAAAAACTTTACCTAAGACTATGACAAGTATTAAATGCATTAAATGAAACGTGCGGTAAAAACCAAAAATAACATTCTGGCATGTTGAATGAGATCCTTGTCCGTTGACCTGATCGGACGCAATTCGCACACCTAACTCACACAAACCAATCGAAGTTTAGTGTCCGGGGAATGGATGGTTTTGTGTTCATACACAGGACGCGTGTCAGTTAGTCGGCGTGTTCGGAGGCCCTCTGACAAATACAACTTTTTGTGAAAAGCGGTGCTAAATGAACTTGTGGTTTCCTGAAGTGGTTTTGCTGGAGTTAATGCGGGCAGTTGGAAATTAATATTTCAACACTTTTGAGCTCAGCCAAAGTTCCCTCTCCATAATCTATAGGTATACCACCGCGGGAGAAAATATTAATAAATGTTGCACTGACATTATGATATTTTGATGGCTGAGAGGAGCCTGCACCTAAAAAGACCATCTCCATCGCATCTCTGTTTATGTCCCCCCAGCACACAGGAATTTCATCACTACTATTACAACATTCTAATTCATTTGGAGATATGAGTTGGTTACTCGTTGAGGAATCATAAAAGCTTTTATTTTCAGATTCTAATTCAAATTCACAAACCCATTTCTGTAGCCAAGGCTCTTAGTTGAAGGAGAACTAAGAGGTTCAATGAGTTGAGGGCTTTCACATTGCTCCTTAGGTACTAGAGTCCACAACTAAGCAATCTGTTTCGAAGCATCCACAATCCCTGGAATCTGTGAAAGTAGTGATGCGGTGGGAAAAGGGAGTTGTCTATAATGCGACTTTTTGGAGATTCCGGTGACGGAATATGGCGGAAGAAATGAGGTTAAATCTTGATTTTTAGCAGTTAAAATGGTTTTTTAACAACATATTTGGATTCAGCGCCCTGAAAAACCCCTGGGAGCCATTGATTGTGCAGAAACTAGCTATCAAACTTGGGATTCCAATGAATTGCTGCCGGATTTTGACCGGAAAAATCGGCCGGAAAAGCTTTCAAAAAGTCGCGTTATAGACTACTGCGTGGGAAAAGTAGGAATAGAGGATTGATCCAAACTGAGTTGAGCATAAGGGCATAAGCGAAACTTCAGTAAATTAGCCGCAACATTAGAGGGTGCCCAGATACAAAGAATGATAACTTTTTTGCCCCCGAATCTTGAAATATTGTTGATGGTTATCAACAGTTCTGGCTGGAAAATTTTGCGAGCCTATGTAACCTTCACCTATTCTATGTTTGTCAAGTTTTTTTCCACCATCTCCCTTCATGCTTGATGGATTGGACACTGACTCATCTCTGATGCCTAATGGACTTGATCGTTCACCTATTCTATGTTTGTAAAGTTTTTTTCCACCATCTCCCTTCATGCTTGATGGGTTGGACATTGGCTCATCTCTGATGCCTAATGGACTTGATCGTTGGTGAATAATGTTATTAACGATGGTATTTCTTTTGTTTTTACATGTTGTATGTGCTATCCCACATTGAATGAACATCAAAATATAATACCTTTATATATGAGCAACCACCAATCGGTTCGATGTGTATTGTAAAGATAGTGGTCCCTGTGGACTCCTCCCTTGGCTTGGCAATGTCTCCCATGGCAATGTCTAGCATAGGGTGCCATTTGAAAACGAAACTTCTACTTTTAAAAATTGGGTTTTGAACTTCTACTTAAAAAAAAAATTGGGTTTTGAAGAGAATTTCTCTAATATTTGGCAAATTTTTGAAGACAATTTCTTTAATAGAAAACCCAATTTAACTTTTACTTAAAAAAAAAAAATTTCAAGACAATTTCTCTAATAGAAAACCCAATTTAACTTCTACTTTAAAAAAAATTGGGTTTTGAAGAGAATTTCTCTAATATTTGGCAAAGTTTTGAAGACAATTTCTCTAATAAAAAACCCAATTTCTGCCCTTTGAAAACGAAACTTCTACTTTAAAAAATTGGGTTTTGAACTTCTACTTTAGAATTGGGTTTGGAAGAGAATTTCTCTAATATTTGGCAAAGTTTTGAAGACAATTTCTCTAATAAAAAACCCAATTTCTACCATTTGAAAACGAACTTCTACTTTAAAAAATTGGGTTTTGAACTTCTACTTTAAAAAAAATTGGGTTTGGAAGAGAATTTCTCTAATATTTGGCAAAGTTTTGAAGACAATTTCTCTAATAAAAAACCCAATTTCTCTAATAAAAATGATTTGATTGCCAAGTTTACAAAAACATAAATACTCTCCAACGTAAATAACAAATGAATTATAATATATATATATAATATATATATATAATATATATAAAAGTTAATTGTGAAAATTAACTATAAATTAAAAAAATAAAAATTTCATTTTCAAATTTAATTTTCTACTTGTATTTTTACAAAAATCAGGTTAATTTTCTCATTAACTTATATAATATAATATATATATTATATATATATAATATAAATAAATAATATATAATATGGGGTTAGGGGTTAATTTTTTCGCTGCATAATTTTTTTTTTTTTTTTTTTTCTCTGTAAAGACTAATTCTATTAACTGAAAATCAAAATAATGTTACAAGGAGGTTGAAGCCTCAGGTAAGAGCATCTAAGAGCATTCAATGCAACAAAACTGTCCCAAGTAAGGGAGAACCAATTACAGTAAGCAAGGAACCGGACATAGGAACCAGAATTTAACAAAAAGATCATGAGGAAGAGATGGAATAACCACCTATGAAGATGTCAAGACCAGAAATAAGAGACAGAGATGCTGGCCAAAACCACAAAAGAGCTACAAACTGCCACCCTACTAGGAAGAAGAACGAAGTTGCCCAGCTACAGAGGCAGAACCAGGGTTGCGAACCCAAAACCGCATGAATGTAACCATACGAACCATCAGTTAAAAGCCGGGAAGGTTTGAAAGGGCCCAGGTGGCATCATATTACCTCGTTCTCATTCGTAGGCTCCTCCATCACCGGGCACGCGTTGCCATTCCACATTTCATCCTTTCTTGCCATGTTACCCGCATCACTGCCGCCTGGTGGCTGAGTGTCGCTAGGAGCACCACCCTTGTCATGCTGTTGACCATGCCCTTCCTCCTGGTTTTCATCTGCCAAATTCTGCTCACTGCCCTGGCTCCCCGCCACTCTGTGACCACCCTGAGAAGGCTCAGACGTAAAGCGCACAGTAGTTTGACGCGGAACCTCTTCTTTAGAAAAGATAATAGTAATATTGGTCATGATAACAGGCCTATTAAGATTGCTCTGAAATTTGAAGTGAGTAGTTTGAAAAGCATTGTGCAGAATCGGCCTGCATGAAGGGCTGATAGGAGGCGAATTCACCAGAGAAGAGGGCAGAGTAGTAAGAGGCGGGGGAAGATCCACTGAATGAACAGACTTCGAACGCCCACGACCACCACGGCTTCCCCCAAAGCGAATTCTCATGCGATGGCGTACCATGATGAGGCGACAGAAGGGAAGCACTCTCTTAGCAGAAACTGTCCTGTCGCAGAGACACGCAGCAAGGAAGGGCCAGAGGCAAGAAGACGGAAAGCAAACAATGGGAAGGAGAACCAGGATCGCCATGATTATACCAGCCAGAGCCTTGCCTTGGACGGAGTGAGCATTTAATACAAATTCCCGACCAAATCTCCCTCGCCTGAGGTGAACCTGCTTGAGCCAGATATGCTCATGGATAACTGTGTTGATCTGTAGCTGGTAGTACCAAGCGCTTACACCCTTCATTAAAACCATTAATTTTTATTTAATTCACCTGCATCCGGGTAACTTGTTTGCATAATTAACATGCTTTCAAAACCCAATTTTTTACCAAATTCATCTTTTTATTATTAAAAACATAGTGCTTCACATAAAAAGATAATTGGTTGGATGAGATCCCTAACATCGTTGACATATGTTGCTCCTATCTTGTCACTATTGCTAAATTTAAAAGAACTATCCCTTAATAATTTGGTTGTTGGTTCAAATCTACCTCCAAAATTTTAAAATTTTGACAATCTCAAATTGAGCCACAACAAGATGGTTCTCCATGGTTTCTTCTTCTTCTTCTTCTTTTAAGAGATGAGGGTCATCCCCTTGGATTTTGGATCCACCTATTTTTCTTTTTTGGTATCTTTTTCCCTTTAGGCATGAGTTTTACAAATGCCCTATTTGAAAACATATTCGACATCTAAATGTTGTGTTCTCATAATCTAGTACTTAGGTCTGCTGACATTTTTTGTGTTTCAATAGAATATGGGTGGGTAGACCTTTGATGAGGTCTCTCTATGCATATTCTTGTAACGGTAAATAAACCTTTTTCTATTCTCTCCAGATTGATCTTTTTGAATTCTCCAAGATAGCTCATTTAAAACTAATTTTAAGGTTAGTCAAAAATCATGTTTTCCATAAAATATATCTCCAAACATAAAATGAAATGGAACTTGAACTTTTTACCAATTTTATGTTGATTTTTTTCCTCGATTTCTTCAAAATTTAGCTACATGAAACTTCCAGAAAAAGTTATAGTGAAAATTCAAGGATGTCTTGATTTATGAAGAAAAACCCAAGTATCATATCTCTGATACCGAATGTTATAAATAAAATCCCTTGAATATAATAAGAAGTAAATGATTACAACCTGCTTTGAGGGGGGAAACATCCTTTTACAATGAATTCAATTTACTAGATAAGATATGATGATCCTAAGACTATGTCTCTTTGTTATATATATATATATATATATATAGAGAGAGAGAGAGAGAGAGAGAGAACAATTATAATGAAAGGGTACAGTGAAAGATTATAGCTAACCTAATAATATGACAATTGGTGTTTAAGAAAAAAATTCAAAATGCAGTAAGTCAAGTTGAGAAGTACAAGGATTAACTAGTAGGGAAAGGTTATTCCAAAGTTGAAGGAATTAAATTTAGTGAGATTTTCTCTCCTATTGAAAAACAACTCCCATTGTATTACTAATATTTCTAGCTATACCATTTGAGCTTGAGATGGAATGGATGTGAAGATAAAAATTCTACATGGGGACCTTAGTGAATGAATCTATATAAATAGCCTCAAGGATTTCTAGTAAATAGTATGGAAAAGTTGGTATGCAAGTTGGAGAAGTTGGTATGCAATTTGAAGAAGTCCTTGTATGGTCTAAATAAATCATCCAAGAAGTGGTACTAGAAGTTTGACACATACATTCAAGTATTGGGATGTGTGAGAAGCAAATCTTATCATGAAGTATATTTTAAGTCAGAAGGTGGTTGTTTCCTATATGTAGTGGTGTATGTCAATGCCATGTTGCTGGTTGGAAATGACATGGATTCTACCAGCGAGGTGAAGATGTAGCTATCCTCCAAATTTGATATGAAAGATATTGGGGTTACAAATATCATTCCAAGAATGCAGATTAAAAGGGAGAAAGTAGTTAAGACTTTAGGTAAATCGTAGGAAGTACATTCTAATAGTCCTAAACATTTCAACATGCATAGGTCAAGCTAGTGAAGGTACCTGTTCCTATAGGGGTAGGACTATTTGTAGAATAGTGTCCAAAGACATAGGAAGAAGGAGAAGATATAGCACATGTTACCAATGCTAGTGATGTTGGTACTTTGATGTATGCAATGGTATGCACTGGATTAAGTATTTCTCATGCAGTGGGAGCATTAAGTGGATACATGATAACACTTGGAAAAGAGCACTAGAAATTCGTCAAGAGAGTCTTTAGGTATTTGTGTGGAACAATTGATCATGCAATTTGGCACCAAGGGATGCTTGGAACTAATAGGGAAGAGAATGTACATGTTTTTGTCTATGTTGTATGAGTTGTCGATTTAGATCAAAGAAGGTAAATTAGTGGGTATGTCTTCAAATTGTTATATAAACCTATCAATGAGTAAGTGATATCCATTCATGGTACTATTAATAGTGGAATCTAAATGCATGGCAACCACACATGCAAGAAAGGAATCATTTTGGCTATGAATATTGTGTTCATAGATTAGGTTTAGACCGAAATTCGTAAGGAGATATTATGATAGCTATATAGTAATATTCCTAACAAAAAATTTGGATTACCATTCTAAGACAAAGCAAATTGATGTATAATAATACCATTTCATCAAGGAGATAATGAAAAACAAGAAAGTTTTGTTGGGTGAGGTAGACACTTTCGAAAACATTACAAATTCTTTGAAAAAGTTTGTGAGCGTTGTGAAGCTCTCTTGGTGTAGAGAGGTAATGAATATTATTTCAATTGTTGATTGAAGCATGATATCGCTTGTTCCTACAAGGAATATAACAAGTGGTAGAATGCTGAGGTATTATATTATTTGTAGAAACTCAATCAACTAGAGTGCAGTCGATCTACTGGATAGTCAAGGTAGATTGATTGGGAAATTGTTGGTTAAGGTTGATTGTTTGGGAGAAGGATCAATGAGATGATCAAGTTGATTCAATGGTCAATAGTTAATTTGAGATAAGGATTATTATGAAGGTCGATGCAGTAGCTAATAGGGGTATATAGTTGGTGGAAAAGTTGAAAGTAATTGTAGTTGGAGAAGAATATGGTTGCTAAAGACTAGTGGTTGTTTGATGGTCAAGAGGTAATTGACTATATTTGAAATATGCCAAAAATTATTAGGAATCATGAGATTAACAAAATATTAGCTAATGAGATTCAACCTTCTACAATTGATTCAAGTGCTACAAACTAGGTTTACTTATGTAAGAATGTGCCTATAATTAATGCATGATGTAAGGTTGTAAGAATATGATGAGATGGGTTGATTTGTTAATATCAATTGATCTAACCAAGGTTAATATCCATTGTAATCTAGTTGAATATTTAGTGAAGAATATAAAGAGAGGAGAAGCTCAAAAGTTAGCTATGTTTCCTACTTAAGGGTTTCCAAGGTAATAATCTCCATGTACTACACATATCTTTATTTTTTTAACAATGCATATTTCAAGGTTTATTTCCCTCTTGAAAAGGTTCAGGTAATTAAGTAATAAATTTTGGTTTAAAGCTCAATTAGCTCATCAATTCATATCAAGGTTTAGTTTAGATCACTAATTGGTTAAACAAATAGTTTTAGACTCTATTAGCCACCATAATTCATAATTCTCTAATAGTGTGCTTCTAATTTGGTCTCTATATTACATAACATAACTTGTACATTCGTGAAAGCATGCACCAATAATTCTCTATCCTTACCTAGTGAGAACAAAGCTTGAAATGCCCAAAGTGAAATAAAAAACTATAATAACACCAATCATTAAAATAACTTAGATTAATAATATAACCATTTAATTTAAAAACAAATACAATAATAAATAATGATAAAGAAACTTAGGATAATACAATTTTCTAATAACATATGAACTTTGAACTTTGAGGTGGATTTATTTCATAATCACTTTTATATGGATATTTCTTTTAAATACTTCAATAATACTTCATAACATTTTCCCCTGAGTACGCTATGAAAATTTCTTTTATATATTAATTAAATAAAAATAGTGGAATATTATCTCTACGGTAGAAAAATAATGAACATTGTGATTTCCCATATAATATATAGATTATATACAATAATTAACTATATATATAAAATCAAAATCTTTTTTATTAATATATATATATTTGTCATATTGTATTATATATTTGTTTGTTTTCATTGTTTATTAGTTTGTTTTTTATCAAAAATTTTGTAATTAATTTATAATTAATAGGGAAATTTTTTTATTTTATTTTTATTATTATTTAATTTATTCTTTATTTTTAAGGTGATTGTGAGTTTTATAGGATTTGTTTGTACTACCATTTTTATTGAATTACTAATTTTTTGTTTTCATTTTATTCATTTTTATTTAATTTTTCTTCTTTTTTTTTTCTATTATCATTTTCATGAATTATTTTTTCTAATATTTTCCTTAAGATGACCTAATTATATATTAAAAACGTATTTTAATAAATTATTTAAAAACACTATTATATAATAATAAAATACCCTGATAAATAAGTATATATAAGTATTTATGATTTATATAAACCATATTATTAATATTTCGGTATTTTTTAGTAATATGACATAATACAATATTTTATTAATTATTTTTATTTATTATAAAATTTTTATATTTTTTGTTTTAGTTATTACATTATATTTAATTAGTGAAAAATATTAGAATATAACAAATATTTTAAAAAATAAAATCGTTCAACCCAAAACAATATTGGCATATTACAGATGTATAATCAACCAAACATAAATATTTTGGAATATTTTGGATTTATCGTTTGAGATGACATTTGAAAGCGATTTATTTTATTAGGATTCAAAATTATTCTCAAAAAAGCTGAAAGGGAATTCTATTACAAAATGACGTGGATGTAAATTAAATGTTAGCTGTAATTGAATCCTACGCATTTCATGTAATGGATATACTTTACGTAATGGATTCATAATTCTTCGATTCGACTTTAATGGATTAAATCCATTGTTCTTCCATTTCTTCAAAGTTGGTATGAATGTCTTTGTTGGCAATTTGCATTTCGCTTTATTTAATTAATTTTTATTTTTATTTTTTTTTCACCTAGGTATTTGCATTTAATGTTAATAAACAAAAATCTCTCCTTTTTGATTGCTTTGTTTTAATTTTAGTCTCATTTAATTATTATATTTGTTATAGGATCTTTGACTCATTATTCAGGTCTTGACTCATATATTATATATATATATATATATATATATATGACTTTTGCTCCTTATTCTTGTTTTCTTATTATTGTGTAATTTTTTCGTTCTTTCTTATATATATGTGTGTGTGTGTGTGTGTGTGTGATGATGATGATGATGATGATGGTTAACGTCCACTTAAAACAAACATTATCATTATAATATATATATATATATATATATATATATATATATATATAATCTTAAACTAGTAGCTGTAGGAATATTATTTGATCTTAGTAATATTATTAAAATTATTTTTCATAAACTAGCTATTAAAAAAATTAATTTTAGTCTCCTTTATTATTATTTTTGTTATAGGATCTTGACTCATTAATCAAGTCTTGACTCATATTTATTATTTATTTTATTTGGTTTTGTATGTTTTGACTCTATTCTGTGTATTTGGTTGACTTGGATTTTTTGTTTCTTATTAATGTTAACGTTTTGGAGCTTTCTTTTATTTATTATTATTATTATTATAAATTAATGTATTATTATTCTTAAACTAGCCGTTATGGGAATATTATCATATTAAAATGTTAATTTTCATAAACTAGTCGTTATATGATCTTTTGGTCTTTACATCGCCCTATATTTAAAGTTTCTAACTTTTAGTTACACTCTCACTTTAATTCTCCTACATGCTAATCATTTTTTTCCAACTCTACAACAAATTGTTTGGACATACAATTCTTTCTCTATCTTCTTGTTCTTCCACACTTGGTTCCTAATTTTCTTCTTGTACTTCTTGATTGGGTTTTGCTTATACATTTTCCTCTTACCTTTAATCTCTTTTATTAACAATATATATTTTATCTTGATTTTTTTCTCAATGACTATTCTCATAGTGGATGTGCCATGGAGAAATCACTATTATCTTGTAGAACCCACAATGTCAAAGATACACCTCTTAATTTAGATTATAAATGTTGTATCTTTGGGGTTGATTATGTAAACTTGTGGCATAACATCATTGTTCATGGGATATTAAACACACCCCTAATTCCTTTCCTATCTCCCAAAACTCATCCATTGAACCCCCTCTAAATACACCTTTTAAATTATCCATGCCACCCTCCAACCCCTACCTCAACCAGTTAATTCCACCAAATGTCTAATGTATCAAGTTTGTTTGTGATATTTTCATACATCTAGTATGTTTATCCCAATTTATTATCTAATTTTCACCTATTAATATTTATTATGCTTCCTCTTTTCTTAACCTTTGAAAAACACCATGATTTTATTTTTTCAATCCATACTTAGACTAGATCAAGCTTCTTCTTCCCTCTTCATTCTAAAATAATTATATCCATGTCATGTTAAATTAAGATAAAATCCTTGATACCCATATACATAAGTCTATTAAAATATCTCTCTCATATCCTCATTGCCAAGTAAATATTGCTAAATTTTATGTTATTTTTAAACCCCAAAAATGAATAAACATGTTAGAGCATTTCATTTCCTAAATAGTGCATCTTGATGGGTTGTAAGGAATAGGGTTGTGTTGTAAAACATTACCATTAATAAAGGTCACTTTGAATCTTTAGACCAACATAATATTAATAAAATTGATCTAAAATTATGAAGGGAACAAAATGAAATACATATTCATAACCAAAACACAGAGATACAATAAAACTTGACTTCAATTAATAAATGAAAATGCTAAAACCATATATTACATGTAGAATGAAAGAAAACTAGCTTGAACAAAGGTAGGTTATATCTAAGAAGAGATGTGATGGCTATGCGCCTTCACTAAACTATGTTATAATGAGGTCATGAGGCCTTTTTATCATGAAGAAGTAATGAGAAACCATAAACATCCAAAAATCTAACCCTAGGACTGAAATTCAAAAGGCTTATGGGCCCTAATGGGGTAAGTTGGAACATCAACTTCCTGGGGTTGTAAATTTTGTATATGCTCGTTGTTTGGTGCACACGATACCCCATTGGAAATGTCTATCCGAGGAGTACATTTTTTGAATGTCTATGGATATTTATGATTGATGTTGGAATTTTCCCCAAAAAATGTTGTTTGGGGCCTCAAAATAGCTCCAAAAGTTCAGGACCTAAAAGTAGCCAAAATAGGAAAATTGTGCTATGAGTCAATGGAATAGGTGGGTAGCCACCTATATCCAATTAGATCAGTCCTCCCACCTTAGGAAGAAATGATCTCCATTGTGTTCAATGCCTCCATGAGATGGGGAAACTTCTGTTGAACTTGTCCCTTAATGAGCCACTTGGTGCGGGAGCTAGCTTGCTTTGACAACTTGATACAGTTGGATCCTCTATTGGTAAGTGCTCTTAATTTGTATGTCCATGATCTAATTAGTTGTTTCCCGTTCAATGCAAAATAGGTTGAGCTCAATCAGTGTCAACCACTCCCCACATCACATATTTTGCCTTCCTTAATATTTCGATACCCATAGATTGAAACATATGATATTTGATTGATATTTAATTATAATTAAAATTATATTATATATATATATATATATATATTATATATTATATTATATATATAATATATATATATATAATATATATATATATAATTTAAAATTTATATAATATAACAAATAATTATTATATAATATATATAATTAATATTAATTAAATAAAAAAATCAAATTCCACCTTAGAGGCCGATTAAGCAATTTCCCTTGCACACAAACACACTGGCGAATCCGGAGGTGACACCTGTCATAGCCCAATTGGGTGAAAACTAAAGAAGATTCCCCTTGCTAACTAGACTGCTGAAGGGCTGCCATATCATCATGATGTCCCATTCTGCAATTTGTTTAATTGTTTAAGAAAACAAACAACAGACATTTTCTCCTTCATACGGACTATGTTTGCGACAAAACGAATTGCATTGCGACTGTATTGATGAGACAGATGCAACCATATAGTTTTCGAGTCAATATAAGAACTTTGAATTTTGAGCTAAATATTGAGCACCTGGTCATTCCTCCCCACTAGAAGCCTTTTGGACCCCAAAAGATACTATCATCTGACAAGTAGATGAGGGTACAACCCCCTCACCTTTCCAAGCTTGATCCAATTGGCTTTTGACAATTTTTTTTCCTTGAGCTCCTCTCTAAGGAAATCAACATTCACTTGCCTTGAGAACCTCGTTCTATACCTGTACTTGTCTTTTCCCTTTTCAAGTTGATCTTGCACTGTTTGTTGCACCATTTTCAGTCGTTCATAGAAACTCATGCCTTTGTCCATGTCGTCTTAAAAAACAACATCCTTCTTACCAAGATGAGATAACAAAATATAATGCAAATGGATGACAAATTTCACTACTTGGTTTTCCTGACTCTAGCTCAATTGTCCATCTTGAAAGTATGAAATTTTCTAAACATAACTTTCATGTAAAACATAATGACGCTTGAATACAACATTTACATAACCAATAGGCCTAAAAGGCATAACAATAAACTTTTTGCTTATACCTCTTTTATACCTTTGAACCAAGTGAAATTTTTGACAAGTATCCATCCAATGAAAGTGCATGGATCGTTACAACTTAATCTTTACACCATGGAAATATTCTAAATAAAATAAGATGGTGAAGTTTCTTGCATAAACCCAAAACTCAAATGAACCTTTCAAGTTTGAAAGAACATAAATAAGAATTGAATTGATCTTTTGGTTTGAAGTAACACATGCTTGTTTTCCTCCCCACTGGAAGACTTTACACACACATGACAATGCATGCCAAGGAGCTTTGAAAGAAGAAATGTCAACAACAACTCTCCTCCAACATTGGGTTGCCCCCAACAAACCTCTTATCATAATGACGATCTTGGGCATTGACCAATCAATAATGGCATCCAACTTGGAGAGGCTTGCCTTCAACTTACCTCCTCCAATATCACGGCCCAAATGCATCAAAGAAGTGAAACCCAACTTGTAATTTGATATCTTCAAAACATCAAATAATTTTCCTTCATAGATGACATGTGCATAAGAAAACTTTCTCAACATGTTTATGTCACCCAAGTGGACAATTTCTTCAAGGGAGGACTCTTTTTTGCCATAATTCAAATACATGTATGTAGTAGAAGTGCTACAAATAACATACAACATTAAAAGCGATACAAACCATTCTTGTTTGGTGTTATGTGTATTCTTGCACTGACTTCTTTTTACAAATTTCCTTTCGCGAAAACTACTCTTTTTTCCCTGTTTCTTGAAATACTTACCATTCCTCTTTAGAACCATAACCATCAGTGCACAACATGGCATAAGGGACGATTGAATGAGCCCATTGTTCAACAAACTTTTGCATTGCATTGGTGTCTCTACACTTTGCAATTTTGTCAACACTTGCATGCTAACATCACAAAAAAAACCTCTTGCTGCAAAGATATTTCATGTGAAGTTTCTTTCTCCTTGAAGGATGATTCTTTCACAACTTGAAATAATTCATCACTCTGACGAACTGAACCAACCAAATCAGAATTGAAACTTGCAGTATATGCAACAACAATATCATAAATAATATCATCATTTGGCTTGAACATGAGAAGTACTAAAATTTTACTTGAATTCACTAGTCTTTTTGCCTCCCTTGCATTAACCAAAGAAATGTTCAGGTTTTTGCGATGGGCTCTCATTATATACTCCACACCATCCTTGAATAAGTGATACTTGTTTTCATGGTGGTAAAAGACTGCTTTCAGTCATACAAATATGGACTACCCAACACCACACCTTAAATATCAAGCGGTACTACATCTAACTCTACTTCGTCAACTTTTTTTGCAGTGATTGCAAACTTAAACAAACATTTTCTTGTAACCTGTAAACTTGTGTCTCTTGTTATCCATCCCAAAGGGTATGGTTTATGATGAGGTACAGTTTCAAGATTCAATCTGTTGACTAAGTCTTCAGAGATTAGATTCACTTGTGATCCACTATCGAAGAGTGTGTCAATCTTGGTGTGTTTAGATATGACTCTAACATGAAATAACTCAATTCGTCTCTTTTTGTCTGGAGTAGTAGCAGTGTTACAGTTTTGTGAACTAGTGCTTGCAATATCTTGTTTCCTTTGATTCCCATGAAAGTGATTTTGTTTTCCTCACCTGATTCAAAACCTAAATCTTCTTGAGTGACAACAGTGGTTTTTTGTTTCCCTTTATTGTTGAACTTATTTGGTCTCATTTCTGGATGCAATTTCCAGTAGTGGGCTTCATCATGCCCCTCTTTGGAACAGTGTTTGCATGTGATTTTCTCCCCTTCTTTCTTCACACTTGCATTTTTCTTCCCTTTCCATTTTCCTCCTTTCCCTTTCTTCTTACCCTTAGGTGGATTTTTATTACTATCCTCTTCATAAGTGTTATTTCCTCTAGATTCAAGATGCGTGGCTTGGACACATACTTCATCTAAATTAGTTGGATTGAAGATAAGAATAGTGTGTTTAAGATAGGAATGTAAACTCCCAATATATTTCAATAGTGTATCTTGAGAAGTCAAATTCACTCATAATAAAAAAGCCCTCTTTCTAAACTCCTGTGTATAATCTTGGATTGTTTAGCCTTTAAGTTGCCTAAAATTATGTCAACTCATAATGGATTTTTGCATATAGGCTAAAGGATAAAACTATCTTTTAATTGCAAAAAAATTCAACCCAAGTAATGGATATCTTACCATGGATTGTCATTTCCTCTTGAGTCTTTGCTTCCCACCAAACTAGTGCAGCTCCTTCTAGCCTCATTGAAGCCAACTCGATTTTTATGTCGTTTTCTTGAAGGTTTTCAATTCTGCAGTATACCTCCAACTGTCGAATCCAATTTTCCAACTTTTCTGCATTCACCTCTCCATTGTACATGGGAAGTTCGAATTTTATGTCCAATTTCAGTAATGGAGTTTTTCATTTTGTGGTTTTGGAATGAGTATGGGCAGTTGTAGTGGTGGTAGTGGAAGATGATGTTGTGTGAGATGGTGAAGATGATGAGGATGGTGGAGATGGAGGTGGATTTCCACCAGTCCCTTTGGAATCCTTCTTCTCATCTGTTTTGTCCTTTAAGCTTCCTTCTCCATGTGGAGGTTAAGAACTCTCTCCAACCATTCTAGTGTTGCTCTCTTCATAGAGGACTTTAACCATCTTAGTCAAATTATAGAAAGATTTCTTGAATTCTTCCTCTTTTGAAGAGGGACCTTCAGGCTCTCTTTCTCCAGACATAATGGCTATGGATTTAGGCTCAAAAATTTGTATTGATTATGCCTCTTCAATCTCAATTGAAGGCAAAACTTGAGGAGTTTCAAGTGCAGCTAAAATTGGAACTTTGGGTGTTGGAGATTATGGCCTTGTGGCTCTCCTTCTTCTGGGCATTACCTCAGGAGTTGCAACCAATAGCTTCCCTTCTCCTTTCTGCAACTTTAACCTTGTAAGCATCACAATTTTTCAACCATTAAAATCCTAATTGCACAAACTCAAGCAAGAAAGCAATTCAACCTTGTGCTCTAATACCAACTTGATCTGTTTTTGTATGATTAGTTTTGTTGTGCTAATAACAATGACATATTTATAAACATGTGCTTACTTTTTCTTCTTTTTTTTTTTGTGCTGAGGTTTCCTTAGTTGTTGGTGCTTACAAACAGGTAAATATCCTTAAGTTAAATAAGACATTCATGAGAAAATAGCTTAAAAAATGAATAATGAAAAAAAAACATGTACAGTGTAGAAAACCATCAAAGAGACACATTAACACAATGTTTTCATGAAGGAGATCACCACTTTTGGGCTACATCTCCTTGGTCTAGCTTCCATGGCTTGGGCCTCTGTATTAGCTCAATGTGGAAAAAAAATGTTGTTTACAAAGCTCTATGGCTCCTGATACCTACGCCAATGTGTTTAGAAGGTCCAAATTAGCTAAGAACACTTGTTTCTGATCTCAATTTGGTAAAAAATTGAGCAAGTTATGTTTCATTCAATTTTCCCTAGGAAACCTCCACTAAATCTAGAGAGACTCCAGTTAAGTCCGCCGAAACTGGAAGTTTCCACCTAATTTGGTACACCATCAAATCCTCCACCAACTTAATCCCAATTCTAAGCACGATTAATTAATTTTTAAATGGAATTACATTAATTAAAGCGTATTAGCGCTAAGCGCTTCACTGGCTGGCCCTTGGACGCGTGGTTAAAGGTCATATGGGGTGGGGGCTGGCCCGCAGGGCTGGCTCCCACCACCCCACCATCTGTATCAAGCTACAAAATAAAGGACTGTGTGCGACCCCTCCTTTCAAACGCGTTGTTTGTGGCATATTGGTAATACATGGAATTAGGAGGGGGAGGTCACGGGTTCAAACCCACCCTCCCCCCATCACATATTTTGCCTTCCTTAATATTTTGATACCCATAGTTTGAAACATATGATATGCGATTGATATTTGATTAATACTTAATTAATAGTTAAAATATAATATATATAATTTAAAAATTATATAATATAACATAATAATTATATATAATAATATTAAATTAAATAAAAAAAATCAAATTCCACCTTAGAGGCCAATTAAGCAATTTCCCTTGCACACAACCACACTGGCGAATCCAGAGGTGACACTTATCACAGACCCATTGGGAAAAAACTGAAGAAGATTCCCCTAGCTGACTGGACTATTGACTAGACTGCCATGTCATCATTTTGTCCCATTCTGCAATTTTTTTAGCTATTTAGGAAAATGAACAACATGCCTGTTATCCTTCATACGGACTCAGTTTTCGATGAAACAAATTGTGTTATGATCGTCTTGATGAGATGGATGCATCCATACAGTTTTCAAGCCAATATAAGAACTTTAAATTTTGAGCTAAATACTGAGCACCTAATCAACAGGGCTACATTTTGTATCATGTATTATTTAGTATCTAAATAAATAATAAAAGAGCAAGATCTAGACTCATATACAACATGGTGCTTCCATAAGTATGGTTGTCCTAATAATACATCACAAACTTTAAGAGGAGCAACATCACACAGTACCTCATCCGTGAAGGGCTTGATGTTGTAGGGAAGACAACACTGTTGGTTGACGCAGAGATCTTGTCGTTGGTGAAGCCCCCGATGGTGTACGGTTTCGGATGTGTTATAGTCGGTAGGACCAACCTATTCATGGCCTTTTCTGAAAATGAGGTCCTTTTGGCTCCCACTATCGACAGTGAACTGAAGCGGAGAAGCCTTCACCCACATCTGTGAGTGGAATAGGTGCTCCCCCTCTTCCGAATCTTCAGGTTCAATCTTCTGGATATTTGTGGTGTTTTTCTTTGCTTGTGGAACAAAGCACTGATTTAAACAGAATTAATATAGGTTTAGAGAACATTGGAAGATCTTTAGTCAGTACCGTGGAAACAAAATTAAAAAGAAAAGTGGTAAATTTGTCCTCCCAGGAATTGGATCCTGTAGCCATGGACATCCTCAGCAAAGGTCTGGGATTTGCAATTGCTCCGAAAAACCTTCCCATTGAAAAAATGATATGTAGCATAGAGGATGGGATTAGAAGCAGTAATCCCATCCCCAAGATTATGAAAGAAGTGAAAAAGACAATTTTGGAGTCCAACCTTGAGGATAAATTAAAAAAGAAATTGATCCCCTCCTGTGAAACCGTCCCTAGGATTTATGGGTTACCCAAAATTCATAAAGAAGGAGTTCTTCTTAGACCTATTGTTAATACCATTGGATCCCCTACCTATGAGCTCGCTAAGTATGTAGCAAAAATCCTTAAGCCCCTTGTCGGAAATACTGATTCCTTCATCAAAGACTCCCATGACTTTGTGAATCTTATTAAAAATGAGAAGATGGAGAGTGATGACATCCTTGTCAGCTTTGACGTAGTGTCCTTATTCACCAAGATTCCTCTTGATGAAGCCATTCAAGTTATAAAAGATGTTACTGACCCGAGAACTGCAAGATTGGCTGAAATCTACCTGCGATCAACTGTTTTCACCTTCCAAGGAGTATATTATGAGCAGACATCCGGTGTGGCAATGAGATCCCCCCTTTCACCAATCGTGGCCAACTTATACATGGAATAATTTGAGATGAAGGCCCTGGAATCTTACCCGTTGAAACCAGCATGGTGGAAGCGATTCGTCGATGATACCAATATAAAATGGACACATGGTAAAACAGAGCTTGAAAAGTTTTTTATTCACCTAAATTCCATCTCTTCAGAAATTAAATTTACTATGGAGCTTGAAGAAAACATGAGCATCCCATTTTTAGACATTCTCATCATCAGGAAAGATGATGGCTCCCTTGGGCACAAGGTTTTTAGAAAGTCAACCCATACGGAAAACTACCTCCACACTGAGTCCCACCATCACCCAGCCCAAAAGTTTGGTGTTCTAAACACTCTTACTATTAGGGCCCTTCGAATTTGTGACGCTGATCATATAGATGAAGAAAAGAAGCATTTAGTCTCAACCTTTATGGGTTTAGGCTACAAAGAAAATGAGATTAAAAGAGCAATAAGGAAAGCAGAGAAAAAAATGTTATCTCATGAACCTAAGGCCCGTGATCAGCCTGAGTGTGGTAGGGTTTTTCTACCTTATATTCATGGAGTTACAGATAAGATTGCTAAGATCCTAAAGAGGAATAACATAAGCACGCAGTTCTGCCCCTGGAACCATTAGGCAAGGCATGAGATTTGTCAAGGATAGTATTGATAATCATCAGCTTAAAGGGGTCTATAAGATAGATTGCTCATGTGGAAAAAGCTACATTGGTGAAACAGGTCGCTCCTTGAAGACTAGACTAAAAGAACATGGAGCTGATATTAAGAATGAAAGGTCTCGTACTTCCGCCCTGGCAGAACACTCCTCAAAAACTAAGCACCACATCTGTTTGGAAAGCGCTTCAATTATCGCCAGGGAGGAGCAACATCATAAGCGAAAGATCAGAGAAGCTCTTGAGATTATCAAACACCCTCATAATCTCAATAGAGACAATGAGATGGAGATTAGTGGAAGCTGGCTTCCCCTAATCAGAGAAATTAAGGTAACCAACCCTTCTTAGTTTTAGCCCTCCTTTCTAATCTAAATAAGTTAGTAACCTAGCTTTAATAAATTAAAATAATTATAATTATAATTAGTTCCTTATTAATCATTCACAATAATA
>APFE031657818.1:89081-180749 GCA_000404065.3 Pinus taeda | reverse complement strand
TATTAAGCACATTGATCATTCTGTTGGCTATCTCAGGCATACTGCCTAGAGATGCCCTTGCTCTATGGATTTCCTTCTATGCTTTGCCTATGAGCTCCATTTGCTCATGGATAGTCTCAATATATTGCCAATGATCTATTATTGATTGGCCAATGTGGGTCCACTAAACTATCTTGACCTCAGCCACCACTTTGTCAAGGGTGAGCTCTTTCTCCAGCTCCTTTATCTTCTCTTTGAGAGCTTTTATTTCTCTCCCTTTGTCAACTACATTCTTCTTGGATTTGTCATATTTTTCATTTAGCTTAGCCAAATTCTCCTTGGCTTCATTCAGCTCTGTCATCTGGGCTTCTAGGACCTTGATTTCACTCATCAATTTCTGCATATCAAGGCTCGGAGCCTGCTCTGAGGTTGGTGCTGGTGCTGATGTTGATGTTGATGGAGTTGTCTGCTCTATGGGAGGAGCAGTAGTCTGTGGGGGCTCCTCAAGGTTTATGATCTCTGGAAGGGGCTGAGAAGTTTGACCTCCTTCTTTCTGTTGTAGGGCTGCCTACAGTGCAGCCTCTGTCTCCTCCAGCTTCCCTTCTGTTTGCACTAGCTATTTGTGCAGTGCTACCAGCAATGTTGCTACATCCTGGTCCTGTCTTTGCTGGGCAACCTCTTCTGTTTGAGTGAGAATGGTTGCTGGGATTTTAATCTTCTTTCTTAGAGCTGCAAGGTCTGCATCTCTTTTTTTCAGCAGCGTTTGTATAGCCTTTGGATCCTTTGGGTCGTGCCCAAGCTCTATGATTATATCCTCCAAAGACCTGATCCTGTTGTCTTTGGCCTGAGAGGATGCCTTCTCCAACTCAAGTTGGGTAGCTGTGTTGTTCAGGCTGTTTTCTAACCTATTTGCCAGTAATGTTTTATCTGCCAGTGTTGAATAGACCATCTCACCCGTTTGCTTGTGAAGTTCTATTTGGTCCATAGGGTGGATGTCCTTGGCAAGAACCTGAAGGTTGGTTCTTATATAGTCTACAGTTGACTGTGGCTGCAGCATGGTGGGCATGAAATGACTCATGGTCATTTTCCCTTCTGTTATGTCATAGGCTGACATAAGCCTTTGCTGATTGGTAGGGGCCATCTTAAGCAATTGGTTGTAGATTTGGAGCCTGAGTGGCTCATTTCTCCTTTTAATATCAATGAATTCTTGCTTGATGCCTGTCTCTGCTCTCCTTTGCTGACTTGAGGAGCTGACCTCTCCTCCAAGGGTTCTTTCTTGTTCCTGCTGAAAGGATTTGGCAGATGCCTCCATGCTTGGTGGGCCCATGCCCAATGATTGCCCCATAGGCATTTCTTCCTCGGAGAGGGGATTCAATCTCTGCCTTTTCTCCCCTTGATTGGTGGACGTGGTGAGGGGAGTCTCTTACTCTCTATCCCTCTTCTTTCCCTTTTCTTCTTTCTGTGGAGTTTGCAGCACTGAGGCCTCCACTGTCTTTTCTTGCCTAGGAGGCACATTCTCTTGAGCCTGCTGCTCATTGGATATTGGGGCTTCAGCTGTTTGTTCTTGCTGTATTGGCTGCCCCTCCTTTTGCCCTTTTTCTTGTTGTTCTGCCTACTTTTCTGCTTGTTGTTTTGTCATAGGAGGTGGTTGTTCCTGCTCCATTTGCTTGCCTTTATCCTTGCTTGATTCCTGTTGGGTAGTTCCGGCTGCTTGCTGCTGGGCTGTAGAAGATGAGGCAGCTGCTCCAAGTTGCCTTTGATAAGAAGAGGAAACCTGCCCACAAGTTTCCAAGTCAGCCTCTTTCTCAATATTCTTTGCTTCTCTTTGTAGCATTTGCTCTCTACCAATTGGCTCTTCTAGAGTGCCCTCTTTCCAGCTTAAAGAATTGGTATACTACTCAATATGAGGCAGTCTCATGTGAGCGTAGCCACCCAATTTGTATTTTACCCTCCTGAGGGAAATGAAATGATTAGGGTCATAAGGTACCCATTTGAAACTGGTTTGCAATTTGAGGGTCTCTAGGATCAAATCAGCTTCCTTCCATCCTTCCTCCCTTTTGTTGTATAGAAATGGGCCCAGCTGGTTCCTTACTTTTAGTTGCACCTTCTTGTTTTTACTTTGGAAATGGACAAAGTCTGCATTTCCAAACTGCCTAAAATACTCTAAGGCAAAAAGTCTCATAGGGACATATCTTGGCAGCCTATAAGGGTTCAACTCACAGCCATATATTCTGATTACTGTATGGTGTTGGTAAAAGTACCAATCACTAATGCTGTAGGCCTTTGAGAGGTGAAGAATCCTTTGCATCTCCTCTGTCAATCTGGGAGGAGGGACACCCAATAACAAGGTCATAGCTGGATGGATAAAAAGGTCTATGAATTCATAGCAGGTGTAAGGTGAATAAGATATATGATGAAAGACTGAAGACCAAAACACTACAGACCTTGGGTTTCCCTGGGCATTTAGCTTCTTGAGAGGAACATGGAAGGCATCAGGCTGATAAAATAAGAATAAGTGATAGATGTACCTAGTGTATTTAAACACCTTTTCCCTTTCTAGATTCGTCAATTGTTCATGAATCTTATTGGCAATGTATGTAGCAAAATCATAGTGCATAGCAGGAGGCATTCCAGGGGAGAAAATGGACATCATGGCCATAATGGTTTCATCAACATCCTCATATGTCCCATAACCCAGGATGTAACTGATCAAATCTACAAGCATTTTGCCCAGCTCATTGAGATATTGATATGCTATAGAAGGGTGGTGCTCATAGCTTCAAATTTTGCTGAATAGGTAACTGATTAATCTTGATAATCTAAGCACTGGCAGCTTGCCCCCTTTCTTTATCAAGTCATTGATGGAGAGAGGAGTTTAGGGCTTTTCAGTGTGAAAGTGTAGCATCTCATTAATGCCTCAGGGGTTTTTATGGAACAATACTGAGCCTAGGGCTGAGAACAGCTCTTGGACATGATCATAGCTGGAACGGCATTGATTGATCAAGTCTGGGAGGACATTGACTTGAGGGAGATTGTAAATGGGCAGGTTGGAGTCCCAAATCCCTAAGATATCAGCTCCACTAAGATATTGGGCTTTTAACTCATTCAGCAGGTGAATATTAAATTTGGAAGTCATGGCAGTTGAGTCTAGCATCTGGTAATCTCTGTCACCCAGGGCCTTCCACTCTAGCTCTCTGTGTGGGGCATTCAGAGGTTGAATATTCAGGGCTACTAGTGTTTCCATGGTTAAGTAGTACTTGTGACTTGTACTAGAACTGGTTTCAGTGGGCAGAACAACACAGAAGGGTATTTTTGTAGAAGTAAAGCAAATTGTAAGGGAAAATGGGGTAAACTGTGGTGATAATGGTGTAAATGCTCAAAAAGAGAGTTAAATGAGAAACTGCAGGGACTAGTAGCAATGTTCTCCCGGTGAATTAGTGCAGCTCAGGTTTTCAGTCCACGAATGCGCGGACAGACTGTGAATTTAGGAAAATATGACTATATGTGGGTTCAGCAGGTGAATTTCGACCCTACACCTGAAAGCGAATGCTGGTCACCGGGGATTTGCTGGTGAATCAGGTTTCCTCACTCTTTTTTAATTCAGTTCTGGAGAATTATGAACATAACCAAGCGCTAAGGGGATGCTTTGGATAAATACCTGGTGAATTGTCGGCAATGGTCACAAATGCAGGTGGGTTGGAGGCGACAATGGTCTTCAGGTCGATTTCTGCAGGTTGGCGATAGGTGGTCGTAAATTGCATGCAGAAGTGAGCAACAGTTCTTTTTAGAAAAAGTGAAAAAAACACAAAATTTTGGCTAAAATATAGACTTTTGGGTTATTGGCTGATGTCAGGATGACGTCATCAGGTGGGGTCAAGGTGGGGTGATGTCAGCATGACGTCATCGAGTGACGTGGCAGCCTGTGAGTGGTCCACGGGGATTGCATAGGTGGCAGACATGTCGGAGCGCTGGCGGGCGGGGGTGCCGACAGGGCGCCGAGTCGAACTGACGTGGGCGTGATGGAGCGGTGACATGGGCAGGCGGTATAACACAGTGGTAGGTGGATTTTCTTGGACCAATCTGGATATGGTCACGGTATTGTCATAGGGCGGCCCGAGAAGATATGGGGGTGACGCATGGCAGAGGCCTGACGTCACCCTCTGACAGTTTCTCGGGCGGTAAAGTGCGGTGATTGGGGCCCGTCCGATATGCATGTGGGCCGTCGGATGGGAAAGCCCAGATCCGACGGTTGACGGGTTGATGAGATGCGAGGGCAATACTGACTGCGGAGAAAAATAAAATATTATTATTTCCGAAATGTGTGCCCGGCAGAACATTGTAAAAAGTGGGTATTTTGGTTTTTTGCAGAGTTTATTTACAAAGCGGGTTTTGGTTATTAATCCAAGCAAATCCCGGATTAATCCCAAGATTAATTTTTCTGCGCTCTTTGGGTCGCGCTCAATGTTTTAGCCTTTGAAACTTTCAAAACGATACATAGAGCTATAATGCTCGGGGAAGGGGATATATAGACATTTTTTTGTGTTTTTTTCCAAATTTACATAGTAATAGGGGGGATAGGGGATATAAGGAGTTAAATAGTGATAGATTAGTAGTCAATATGAGTGAAAAGAGGTGGATGAGGGGGGGGTAAAATACTAAGCTGTTTATATGAAATCAACTTAGTTTTTAGGAAGTAGATCAAAATGAAAAGAATCTTTACACAAGAAATGTGGCTCTTAAAGAAACAAGAACCAACAAAAGATTTTGACTTCTTTCATGAACGTAGGTGGCATAGGGATGTTAGCCATGAATGTGATGGGGGGCAATCTGGAAGTTAGACATGCTTCATTAAGTTGCTGTAAGACTGCTGAAATAGGAAATCTGCATTGGCACCATGTTTTTACCTTTGCTTTAGGCCAGTGAAATGCCATAAACCATGCTTTCTGCAACCCCATCTACCTACCCACTCTATTTCCTAGCATTTTTTGTTACTCCAAGGAGGGTGCATTTAGACTTGCAAACCCTTCTATTCCTTTTCTTTTCATTTGTCTTTTTCTTTTGATTTTCTATCTAAAACTACCCTTATTGCTTCCAAGGCCCCAGATTAAGCAGTTGGGAACCTTCTTTCTCTACCTATCTACTTTACCTGCCAAGATTGAGCTGTTTGGACAGATTTCTTTCTCTAACCTATAACAAAAATTGAAATATGGCATGACCCAGCTTAGGCTGTTGGATCACCCATTCAGAAGTAGGGCAGCATCAACCAAATGTAAGTATATTTCTTCCACAAGAATATGAGATCTTTGTATCACCAAAGTAGATCATATTGGCACTTCCCCTGCCAATCATGAAAAATGAAACCTATTGGTATAGGTAGCTAACACTACTGGTGGGTTTCATCCCACGGTAGTTGACGAATCGGGAATTGATCCTCCTCTCGAGGGCATTAGTATTCAAGCAAGGCCCAGAACTTCCGCGGAACAAGAGAGGAACACTCCAGTTCTTTCTCAAGTTCGCTTACAAGTGGAGAATAACATAGAGGTAGAAGAACTCTCAGATTCATTAGCGACTCTGAATTCTCCCCTACCATCTAGTGATCTAGATGTATTACAATACGTTGGGACTCTGACACATAGACCGTCAAGTCCAGGTTACGCTACGCGTTTACCATCGATGACCACTACTAGAAGCATGGCTTCTACTACAAGTGCTACAACTATGCAGACTCCAACATCGGTACAAGGCGGAGGAACGATTTCCATCTCCTCTGCTTCTTTGTTTAGATCTTTTGCTAGCACATCTTTAGTTGGGTCTACCTCCATTCCATCCACGAGTGGAAATTCCCAAACCAATGCTTTTGGTTCTAGATTCTTCCCATTTGGCGCCCATTCACAGGGTATTCCTTCAGTTCCATTTGGTGCCGCCACATCCATGATGAGTGGATCGGCTTCATTCCACGGTTTTCCTTTCGGAAGTGGTCATATACCACATTCCAACCCGACAATAGGATCCATGCCTTTTTCTTCTATAGGACAAAGCAGCAATCCTTTCCAAGGTTGGACTAATCATTGGGTTAGTGGCGTGGGAACTGGGAATCCATTTTTCGGCCAACAAGGGAATGGGCCGTACACCATAGTTAGTTCATTTCAAAGTATTCCTCCCTTAGCTTCTGCTTGGAATCCGTATCAGGGGTTATCAACCCCTTATAATCCTTTAGGAGGAAACTTTGCTGGTTATGGTGGATATGCGGCCAGAGTTGGTCAAACTCTGAATTTTGCTAGATCACAAGGCTTGCCTTTTGGTTCAGCCAGTTCTACTGGTTACTTTGGGTAGCCTGGTGCCTTCCAAAATCTAGGTCAATCTTTTTAGAACTTTGGGAGTTCTGCCCAGTCTGGGTGGAATCCCCAAGGTCCTCCTAGGCTTCCATTTCTGGCAACATTGAACTTGTCAGATTTCACTAAGTTAACAAATGATCCAATCAAGTACAATCCAACCTGGCCTCTGGTCCCAACCAAACTCCCTTCGGACATTCCAAAATTCGAAGGGAAGAGCGGTGAGGACCCAGGCGACCATGTAACCACATTCCATTTGTGGTGCTCATCTAACTCCCTTATCGATGACTTGATTAGGTTGAGACTTTTTCAACGTACTTTGACTGGTAATGTGGCCAAATGGTATATAGAGTTTCCAGGGGGCAGCTTTACATCTTTCACTGACTTAGCCAATATTTTCTTAAATCATTTTCAATTGTCTATCCGTTATGATGCAGGATATGAACTACTGGCCACTTTTCGTCAGGATAAGGCAACTCACATTTCTGACCATATTCAAGAATGGAGATGGAGAAAGAGGCTCATTAAAGCCGAAATCCCTCCGGAGTACCGTCTCGAATGGTTTTTGAAATCCTTACAACCTGAGATCTCCAAGGATGTCTCCATGTCTGGAGTCTATTCTGAGGAGCAAGCCATTTTTAGGGCCTAGCAATTAGAATTGATCTACTCTCAGCCTGGGATCCTACAAAAATACTTGCCAGATGCTCCTGGGTCTAAGATTGACGTAGCTAAGTCGAAGCCAGGTCCCCACGCAGATGGTATTGTTGGGTTGGTAGACACGAATACGGTGAACTTGTTGAACCAATTGCAGCAATTGTCTTTACAAACTGCTTCTAACAACCAAGTCACATTGTCTAACCCTCTGGCTTCCCAAACCTCTTCGATTAATGTCATCCAATCTGATAACCCAAAAGGAAATCAAAATTCCAATGGGAAAAAGAAAGGACGAGGTAAGAAAAAGAACCAAGATGGGAAGCCTGATGCAAATAAATCCGGCAATAATGTTGGTGGTGGTAGAAATGAGTCTAAAACGAAAGTCAAGTTTCCATGCAAGTTGTGCAGTGGAGACCATTTAACTCATCTTTGTCCCAAGATTGAAGACGCTCAGCGCTTGTTAGGGCAGTAAGGGACTTCTAGTTCTTAAGCTATGTTAACCAACCCTTTTCCCCAAGGGCAGCAACTTCTTGCTGGCGCGAGTTCAAACCTTGGAACCTCCGCAGGGGGAAACCAGGAAGGGGAAAAATCATCAAATGTTTTCATGATGGGTTCTAACATCCATGTGGCTTCTCAATCACGTGATTATGGTGAAGCCGAAACTTCCAAGTACAAGACTGTTCCCGGAAATACCGACCTTCATATTGAGCGACCCCCTGTTGAGACTATACCATGGATACCGAAAGGTTCTGCTAAACGCGTGACTATTAATCCTAATGCTAGGGCCTCCCAAAATTACTCCATTGTTGAGGATCAGGCTCAAAGTCCATGCACCATGTCCGCTTTAGAGGTTCTCCAGTCGTGTCTGGCTCAGCAAAGTGCTTTACTTTCCGTGATTGGGGCAGTCGATCCAACTAACTCTTTAGTGCTCACTTTCGACATCTTAAATGTCAAAAAGCGATTCCCTCATCATATGGCTTTTCAAATAAAGTCTACATACCAGAAAATTAACATTTTTCGTACCGTTATTGATGAAGGAGCTTCCACGTGCATCATGTCGATGTCATGCTGGAAGGCTATTGGATCGCCTTCGGCTGTTCCTTCACCTACCATCTTGACTGCATTTGATGGTCATTCTCATAAGCCACATGGGATTATCCCGGCCTTTCCTATATGTGTTGGGGGGAAGGTCATCAATATTGAAGTAGAAGTCGTAGATGCTAACCTAGACTATAATCTCCTCTTAGGAAGGAACTTGGTATACGAAATGGACACCGTTGTTTCGACTTTGTTTCGTGTCATTTGCTTTCCTCATGAGGGGAAAATCGTTAAGGTTGATCAATTGGATTATTGTCCAGTCGATCCTCAAGTAAGCTCTGACTCTACTATTCCTTTAGTGGATAACCCTCGTCCGCCTATTGAGAATTTAGGAGTAGGGATGTATTCCTCATTGATGGGTACTTTTGATCTTCCCTCTCCTTTCGCTAAAATTAATGCCATTTCATCATCTAAGGAGTCTCCTCGAGAAGAGTTCTTCCGAACTCATTATTTTTCAGACCCTTGGACCTTACTGTTACGCAGTAATTTGTCACTGTCTCCCTGTCAGTCTTCCTACTGTGTCATGAGTCCAAGTTAATCATGCTCATGCTCTCTAATGTTTCCAAATGACCCACTTTGGCAAAGTTTTGTTATCAGCGCGACTTTTTTCAAAATAACTGCGCTGATGGGCGCTCCATAACAGACTGAACGCGCTGCCAGCATGGAAGTACACCTGCTTCCCGCACTGGTCGAATTTGATGAGCCAGCGCGTCTGTTATTCATATCTGATCACGCTGACATGAACTTCTTTGTTAGTCAGCTGCGATGTCAGCGCACCAGTGCAGTTATGGACCCGCGCTGATCCAGTTTAGGCGAATTTGTTCTAACAGCCAACCTTCCAGATGACTCCAGACCTGGTTGTTGGCCTTGTGAATGTTGCCCTCCCTTCTGTGGCATGTCTGTTCGTCATATGAGCCACCTTTCTTGGAGATAAGCTTATCCTTCCACCATTCATGGAGACTCCTTCTCCTATATAAGCCTCCACCATTGCCATGAGCAGCTAGTTTTTTGGGGAATAGTTTTGGACAGAGTGGAATTCATAGTGTTTTTAGTGCTGCTCCTAATAGGCAGCTGGTGTGATAAGTGTGGATTGCTAGAAAGCTTAAGGAAGGTTGTGAAGTCTTGTTGCCTTGTGTGAGAGAGAGAGTGGTTTGTCTTGGGAGATCTACCTCCAAGGGTGAATGCTTATGAGACTTGCTGGCTGGACCCTCTTGAGAAGGACTCAGCGTCAGAACATTGGTTGTACCTTTCTCTGTTTTTGATTAATAAATGATAGATGACTACTGTTATGGTTCCATTCTCATTTTTCTTGTAATGGTTAATGTGAATTACATCCTTTCTGACTGATGTATAGTTGCTTTTACTAGATTTCACACTTGTGTTTGTTTTCTCTTTGCATGTGCAGGTCCATCCATGAGGATAATGGAGGATCGTGACCGACCAGAGCAAAGGAGCGAGAGCGGCATCTCTTCATCAAACAGTAGCACTGGAATCCAAGTAGGTGTTCATTGCCTACCTTTTAATTGCAATTAGGAGCTTGCATAGTAGCATTGATTGATTGTTGCTAGACCCCTTCTGGGCTAGTAGGGATCGCCTCTATCTGTAGAGGGGATTTACATCTCCAACACTTGCCTTCACCTATGACCACATTAGTTGAAGGACAAGGGAATGGAATGGCATTCCCAATATCTACAACTGAGCTTAGATATCAGTCTATCGTCAACTCTGTAGATGACCATTCTACTCCTTTTTCCTAAGAGGAGTTAGATGGCGATGTGGCCCCGGCTTGGAGCCTTGATTCTACCTCCGCCTTGGACTGCTTAGATTCAGTCTTACCTTCTGAAGAAGCAATTATCAAATCAATGATGGGTATAGATCGACCTTGGGAAGATTCACACCATCGTTCATACTTTCTTCCTCCATTACAGGAGGTAGAGTCTAGATTCTCCGAGCTCTGTACTAGTGATGTTTGTACGATGTCAAATCCTTTGGCTCCAGCACACGTTCGTGCCGAAGGTAATATGTCGGTGATTTCAAAAACAACACCTATAAACATCTCTAGGGACCCTACATGATCAAAGAATCTCTTCATCGGAATTGAGTGTTCCCCTGAAGAAATTCAAATTTACATTCGACTTGTTCAAGGAGTTTCGTGATGTATTTGCTTGGTCTTATGAAGAAATGCCTGGCATTGACCCATCTATAGTTCAACATGAGATCAAGACGTATGAAAATGCCAAACCAGTTCGTCAAAGGCTTCGGCCGGTTAACCCTAGGAAAGCAGCAGCTATCAAAGTTGAAGTGGAGGAGCTGCTAAAGGCGGGTTTCATATACCCTATTCCTCTTACTGATTGGGTTTCTAATCCAGTCCCTGTGGATAAGAAGCAAGGAACAATCCGATTACGCATCGATTTTAGGGACCTAAACAAGGCTTGTTCGAAAGATAAATACCCCACGCCATTCATTGATCAAATTATCGACGAGTGTACGGGTAATGAGATTTTTTCCTTCATGGATGGTTTTTCTGGTTATAATAAAATTTCTATCCGTCCTGAAGATCAACATAAGACAACCTTTATATGTCCCTGGGGTACCTTTGCATATAGAAAGATGCCTTTTGGTCTTAAAAATGTTGGAGCCACCTTTCAGCAGGCCATGTCATATGCTTTCCACGACATCAAAAATGTCATCGAAGCATACTTGGATGATCTCGTTTCTCGTTCTCGAAAGAGAACTGATCAACATAGTCACCTTCGAATGGTTTTTGAGCGATGTCGTTTTTATAGAATCTAGTTGAATCCTAACAAGTGCATTTTCATGGTTACGTCCGGTCAGTTGTTAGGGTTCATTGTGTCAAATGAAAGGATTCGCGTTGATCCCTTCAAGGTTGAGGCAATAGTTCAGTTGCATCCCCCGTCCTCAATTTGACAACTTCAAAGTCTTCAAGGGAAGGCTAATTTCTTAAGACGGTTTATAGCGAACTATGACGAGATCACTAAAGGGTTCCTGCATTTTCTATGGAAAGGAGTTCCATTTGTGTGGGATAACTTTGCACAATGATCGTTTGATGCTTTGAAAAATGCACTAGTCTCTGCCTCGCTTTTGAGTCCACCAGATTATGGGAGCGACTTCCTTTTATATCTCGCTGCAGCAGAATCAACCATTGGTATGGTTCTCGTTCAGGAGGACGACGCTCTCACCGAGCATGTGATTTATTATTTGAGTTGAGGCTTAATAGGTCCTGAACTTCGCTATTCTCCGGTTCAAAAGTTGGCCTTGGCAGCTGTCCATGTTGTCTAGTGGCCCCGTCATTATATCCTGCTGTGCAATACTTTTGTCTTAGTGGCGGTCAATCCATTTCAATTTGTCCTCAGTAGGCGAGTGATTGGGGGAAAATATAATAGATGGATAGTCATCTTGCAAGAATTTGATCTTGAGTTCTTGTCTGCCAAGTCTAAGAAATCCATGGTTTTCGCTGAGCTAATTTCTGAGCTGCCTTGTGGAGAGGATACTGTTTATGAGGAAAGTTTTCCCGATGAACATTTATTCCTCATCTCTTCACTCGAACCTTGGAATGGAGATATCATTTTCTATCTCCAGACTTCGAAGTTTCCCTCTACTTTCTCCAAGGATGAACGTTGAAAATTACATCACCTGGCTAAAAATTATGTTATCATGGGTGATACCTTATACCGTCAAGGGGTTGATTCAATCCTTCGACGTTGTTTAACCTTAAAGGAATCAGAGTCAACGCTAAATGACTGCCACAGTGGAGCTTGTGATGGTCATCTATCAGGGCTTGCTACAGCCCAGCGCATCTTACGTTCCGGCTATTTTTGGCCTTCACTCTTTAAAGACTGTGTGGAAGCGGTCAAATGCTGTCACCCCTGTCAAATATTTACTCGGAAGATGCGTGCTCATCCAGCTCCTCTTTTTCCCGTTGTCACTGTCGATCCTTTTACTAAGTGGGGTATTGATTTTACAACTTGTAATTCGCCTTCAGCGGTGAATCACAGGTACATTATTGTGGCTGTAGACTACTTTACGAAGTGGGCCGAGGCCATGCCCACTTATATAAGCGATAGTGACACGACAGCATTGTTTCTTTTCAATCAGGTTATCTCAAGATTTGGTATCCCGAGAGAGATTGTCACTGATCATGGCAGTCATTTCCAGAATCAACTGATGTCTGAATTGGCTCTCAAATAAGGTTTCCGGCAAGAGCATTCGTCTCCTTACTATCCTCAGGCCAATGGACAGGTCGAGGCAGTCAATAAAACTCTTAATACAATCCTCCAATGGACAATCGACAAAAATCGGTCCAATTGGCACGTTATGTTGTATTTGGCTCTTTGGGCATACCTGACCTCCATGAAGACTGCTACTGGTTTTACACCTTTTCAGTTGGTTTACGGGATGGAATCTATCTTTCCTGTTGAATGTGAAATTCCATCTATTAAGCTAGCTGTAGAGCTCCTTCAAGAGACTTTGAGTCTCGAAGAGCGCCTCCTTCACTTGGAACATCTCGATGAGCAGCGTCGAGATGCTGCCACGATGAATGAGGCTCATAAGAAAAGGGTTAAAATGGAGTATGATAAATCTGTCCATCCTCGAGTCCTTTCTGAAGGTGACCTTGTCTTGGTCCATGACCAAGATAAATACACCTTTGGGGCAGGCAAGTTTAAGCCTATGTGGTACGGTCCTTTTATTATTAAACGCGTTTTAGAAAAAGGGTCAATCGATTTTGAAGGAAACAAGCTGGCAGAGCCCCGAAACGGGCTCTACCTAAAGAAGTACTTTGCTTAAGTAGGAGTTAGGCAATGGCTTCTTTTTACATTATGTATATTCGTACATATATCATCGAGAGTTTTTGATATCAACACTTTTTGGTCTGCTGTGGCAGGTGTTGATGGATGACTTGGTCTATTTTGCATGGTGCTAGTCGGCACACTCAGAATCTCGCTTCTGCAACTTGGGTACTCTATTATCCAACTGGTCAATTGATGGTATCAAGAGGCGTATGCATTGGTTCCGCTTCAAATAATATGGCTGAGTATACTATTGTTATTAATTTACTATCCGAGGCAATTTCTCACAAGATCGACACGTTGGTAGTTTATCTTGATTCTCAATTGATAGTGTCACAATTAAATAACATTTATCGGGTAAGGGATCCATGTTTATATCGCAAATATTTAAGGGTGAGGTTGTTGCAAAGATCATTTGTTTATATTAATTATTTGGACATTCCAAGATCTCATAATTGGTTAACTGATTCTATTGCTAATCAAGCATTAGACTAGCACATCAATCATTTATCACAATAAAATCAAGCATCAAAAAGTCAAACTGTATATATATCATAAAGCATCTCGAGTATACATATGTTGTCCAAAAATATACAAAATCGGGACTCAAATGCCCATAATCATGTCTGGCATATCTAATGCCCCAACTTAGGATGAGCGGCCAAGTAGGTAACTATCGCATTGGCTACACGCCGAAAAGTGCGAACCCAGTCACGTGGCATTCCAACCACATGACGCTGCATATCCTCAGGAAGATCCTCTATTGCAGCCATTGGTACTCGGCAGCTCAGTCTCGTCAAGTGTCGTTGGACATTATTTAGAGTTCGTTCTGTCTCAGAAGCCGCCTCTTCGACTCCTCGGTCGTGCCGTCCATGCCGCGGGAACCCATCTAGTTTTACTGGCCCAATATCTGGAACATGATCATCATATTAGTCATTTGAATCCCATCAAAAATATTTTTCAAAATGCATCATTATATTTGAAAAATGCAAAAAATCATAAAATCAAAAAATTATTACCAATCTCGCCCCATGCTGCGTTCGGTGGTAATGGTAGATCAGGATCTCCTCGAAAATCCAGCCCAGCATAGGGGTAGTCATCTACGGCGATGATTTGCTGATCCCACCAGGTGAAGAAGTCATCATCGAAGGCAGTCCTTGGGACCTCCCCACCCCCTAGACGTTTCATTAGATCAGCCCACCGGCCCATACGTGGATCTCGTGGGGTGCTGATGGAAACTGCTACCCTGCGGTGGAGTGCGGGAACCTTCTCGAAAGAGAAAGTACACAGGATAGTCCCATATCCAAAGTTCTTGGTCTATCCCCTCTTGATGGAAGTGAGTTGGCTCTTCATGTTGGCCAGAAGAGGAGTACACCAGTCGAACACAGTAGTGAGACAGTCAACTGCCACGCTCATGGTTAGCCGTGATTCCTGATGCAGGGAGGACGATCCATTCACTCGAGCTATGGTGAATAGGATTATCCTCAGTGATAAACTCGCCACATGTGTGATAGAAATCTGGCTCCCAACCTTCTTGGGATGTCCTGGGCAATATATTTGTACGTAGTCCTCTATTGTGAGACTGCTGCGTGTCTTGCCTCGGAATGTACTACCTCTCCCCTTCGGGAAAGGCCCGTGATGAAATAGATATCCTCCACTTTTACCCTGAGTGGCATTTGGTCAATCATGAAGGCTTCCTCCTTGACGTCCCAATAATCATTGAGCATCTCAAGCAGATGTACATTTGCTTTCATGTTCGGCAGTTTGAATAATTTAAGCAAACCGCATCCTTGTATGGCATCCAAAGCTTCAGGATCATTCATGACTTCATTATCCACCGCTGTGTGCTCTCTTTCATGCCAAGTGACTGGCATTCTGAGAAAAAAATGATTTGCACCCATTAGTTTTTGTTTAAAATTGGTTCACGGTGTATATGCGTGTTCCTGTGCACACAATCGCATATAGGGCCCGCGTGTACACGGGTTTCATATTACCAACCTGCGTATACACCACAGTGAATTTTTGGGCAAAAAATTCAATGGTGAAACATTAAATAAAAATCTTAAAACCAGTCACAATCAATTGCAAGCTAAGTATAAGAGTTACCTGGAGGTTTTTGAAGAATTTGAACAGTCGAATTTGGTATACGGGAAGTTTTCTCCTTTTGCTCCAAATCTTTTCTCTCAAACTCAAATGGTAAAAATGGTGAGTCCAAAATCCCTTCTATAAGTTTTGGAAATGCAAAATTTTTTCAAAATTTTATTTTGTTTGGCCTCATGTGACTTTTAACTTAGGAGCTTGGAATGTTGAGAATGGTGTGTTTTTCAGGACGTTTTGGACATTTTTCTGACAATTTCGAGACGGTTCCATGACTACTAACCTGTCATGGCAGGTATTGTTTTCTCACTGGCATATAGGTTAGCGACACCATTTTTCCGTTGCATTATGCATACTAGCCTTCATTTGCTGATACATATGCCATAGGGTCGACCCCATCGTGTTATGGTTCGTAAGCCATCTTCACTCGTCAATTTTTGAAATCATGACATGATGGTAGAGCCATCCTTTACATGGGCATCGTAGTTAGCAACTCACTGACATTTGTTTCCCATGCTACTCCAATTTGAGTAGGCTCGGGAGTCCTCTATAGTCCCACCATGACTTATGCATTGAAGACTCATTCCTCTTAGCTTCTTCACTTTGTTCTAGCCTTATACCCTAGAGGCTCCTTTGTGTTGAGTTGTACTACTGCATTGCATGTTGACCACTTGCACCTTTTGGCCTAGAGCCGGCTTCACTTGGACTCATGTTTAAGCCAACTTTTGACCATGACGACTGCAAAATCAACCTTGCATACTTGTGACTTCTGCAACTTGACACACCTTGACCCGTGGAAGGAACGCACCTTTGAGTGTCACTGACCAGTTTTCACCTCCCTGCATTGAGCATAGGAATGTTCCATTCCCAGGAACTACATCATGTGTTTCACCAACGCTTGTTCTTTCCACTATACTATAGCATTCTTTTATTTCTTTTTCAAGCTTAACAGAAAAAGACAAAAAAATTAAATATTCCAAAAAGAGTGGGAACAAGACAGTATTTCCATTTATTGTTGGCAGCTAGAGTCAGTGATGTCGTCCTTGAACAAAGCACTCAAAACAAAGTCTCCTCCATTTGGGCGGGATTTAGTTTGACTTAGGTATGCCTTAACCTTGTTATTGAGTCAGTTCTCCCCCGATTGGTTATCTCTTCCAATCATATGGAGGGTTCGTTCGTGCCTCCTGCAGGACGAACTTATACAGAGTCATCATATGCTGCCACATAGTCACATTGAGTCGTGCTTTTGTTCAAGGGAAGTTAGCCTGAGCTGGCCTCTCTGTGGTGTCTCTTCACTCATTTTTCAGGCATCCATCCCTGGTTGTCAGTGTCATGTCTATTATTACATCAGCTATATTGGTCCTTTACTCGTGCCAGTTTGAGAAGGTCTCCATTGACATCTTGCTGGCGGGTCTTGTCCTTATCGATGACGACATCTTGCTCTGAGGACAGGCCTAGAGCTGCACCCTAGCCCTATTTTCATTATTGATAGGTTACCTTGTGCTTAACATCGATCAGTATCATGGGTCTTTGACTGAGTGGTTTCCCTTGTGTTTGACATCAGCTTACATTATCACACATTGGGATTCATGCAGTACCTTGGTTTCCATTTGACCATATTGGTGGATACCTCGCCTCTGTGTCAGCTTTCATTATTGGTTGGTTCCTAGGGTTTCTGTCGTGCACTAGCCACATCTTGTGTACATTGGAAATGTACTTCGGTTGGGTTACTACATCTCTTTCATCCGATTCCTTCCACATTATTGGCCTATGGGTTACACTCGCACTAGATTGATGAAGGATGCCTTAATGCCCTCCTTCTAGTGGATCTTTCCCTATTGACTCTGACTCATTGCTCTGGGGCAAAGATCTAGAGTCCATTTGGCAGTACCTTGGGGTTTGTAGTCATTAGTGGCAGATCCTTCACTATCGACAGTGGGAAACCATCATTGTCTCCTGATCGATAGATTCTTACAGGTGTTCGACTCCAGCTCATCTATTCACACTTGTTGGATTGTACTGGGTACCTTGACGCTCACTATCATTATCGGTGAGTAGTCTCGCATTTGTTAACGATATACATCAATGACCGGTAATCAAACGATTTCTCACATGGTCAACTTTAGATCATTTATTCCCATGGTGTAGAAATGTACCACGGCAGTCAGTGAAGACCTCAGGTTGTATTAGCATTCATTGGTTCACTTGACAGTTTCTCCTGTTGCTGCTAGTTGATACCACTCCACCTTGTATGTTGCAGTCAGTCATGGCGACATTCTATATGCTGGCACCTGAGTTTGCAGTGTAGTACCATCCTTTTCCATCATGTTCAGTCAGGAACTTTTGGGATCAGTCTTTGATATCAATGATTCGTTGTATTTTTCAGCATCATTGACAGTCTTATATGTGATATTCAGACATGTACTTGTTCGATCATGATCAGATGATCCATTATATATTTTCCAGTCATCTATACTTGTATACTTAGTGGATCCACTTGTACTTGATATGCGGACATGCTTTGCCTTCTCCGAGCATGGGTATGCCCACCTCAGACATTGTTTCTTTCTGATCTCCTTTTGTGGCTTGGCAGGATGAATTCTGGTGAAGTCCTCCTCGGTTTTTGACAGATTTCCTTTCCATGTACTTGCTTAATACATTTCAGCCATCAGGTACCCCTTCTGACCTCATGTATTAGGGGGCATCTGTTATAGCTCCAAATCTCACTCTTATGGTTTGTGATGATACACTCATGGCCTAGGGCAACCCCTCCTTCTAGACCTGGTCCAAAATTTAAAAAACAGTGTTTTATCCCTTATACGTGACATTGCCTTGATTTAAATGCGTGTATACATGGGTAGGCATATACCCAACCCACGTATATCTATTAAAACACTTAAAAAAATATAAACTCCTTAATTTCGGGTAGAGATCGCAGGTTTTACCTTCTGATCACCTGTTAGTGCCCGTGACCCAACTGTTCCCAACCAACTCCCAACTAAAAAACTACTTTGGGAGAGGTATAAAAATACCTCAAATGGAAGGCCTAAGGGAGGAGAGAAGAGAGAGAAAGGTTATTATACTGATATTTTTCCCCTGACCAGGTCTGAAGACCCTTGTGCCTTCTGCACTTTCCCCATTTGTACAGGAAACCCTTGTTTCCTTATGTGTTGATGTTCATCCACTACTTATGACATCATGGAGTAAGTCATGGAAGGAGTTTGCTAAAGGCTTGAGGCTAGACGAATCCGGAAGGAAGCTTTGCTTGGAGCCTGCGAAAGGTTACTCAGGTGAAATTATTCCTTTTATGCATTTTATTTGTCTATAATAAAAGAAACACGTCTTAGTTCCTGATATAAATCCTCTTTATGTTTATGATATTCCTGTTGGAATTCATATGTGAATGGTTGTTTAAAGTTCATAACTAACTACCTTTCTTTATAACATGAAGATGATTTCTTTATAAGTCTTTGTCCATATACTATTGTGTTCTTTGGAATTGGTTGTTTTGCAGGACAAAGGAGCGAAAGGAACTTGAAGAAGGGTTTGGACCCTAAAGGACCTTCTCAAATGTAGGACCTAAGGTACGCCCCTCTTACTATAGAATTTTCTTATAATAGCGTAATGGTTGTGTGAATGTGTTTTTCTCTTTATAGACAACTTTCAATCTACTAGGGTTTCAACCAAAAAGCCCTAGGGGAACATTTCCCTCAACAGGTAGCCATTTTGTTGTGGGGGAAAAGACTCCTCATAATTGACCCCTTCCTTCTACGAAAAACCTTTTGCCACAAGCCTGGCTTTGTGCTTTTCAAGTGAGCCATTAGCTTTATACTTATTCTTGTAGACCCACTTGCAACCAATTTGTTTGGTTCCCAATGCAGGATCAACTAGATTCCAAGTGCCATTCTTTATCAAGGCATCATATTCCTTCTACATCACTTATTTCCATTCATAATGCGAAGCAAATTATTTGAAGGAAGTTGGTTCAAAATATGTAGATAAATTTAGTTCACAATCATAAGAAACATCCATATCAACAGGTGAATTAGAATCATCTACATCACCTCCATTTTGCCTAGTTGAATTTCTTGTTCCTGTCTTTCCAACCTCATTAGGATGAACACTTTCAAGTGTCTTTATCAGCCATTTCGAAGGACCTTTTTGATATGGCCTAGGCTACTCAGTTGACTGAGTTGGGACTGAATCCCGATTGAGTCTCCTAATTTTATCAATCACATCACTCAAAGTATCATCAGTGGTTGGAGCTTCATGTGGGGGAGAGAATGCTTCAGAAGAAGATTCTACAAATTGATCCAATATAGGAATCACCCCTTCAAGATGTGGAATATGATTATCAAATTCATGAAATGATTTTGCATGTTTAAATCTATCTAAGTGATCAAGCTGCCACTCAACAACATTGTCAGCTTCAGAATATTCAAGAAATATTACATCTCTAGATACAAAAAACTTCTTATTAACTTCATCATAGAGATGATATGCTTTGGAGCCATTTGAATATCCAAATAAGATACACTTATGACTCCTTGCACCAAGTGTGTTCCTTTGTTCCTTTGGTATCAAGCCATAACTGGTGGAACTAAAGACCCTAAGATGATTTACCAAAGGAATGTGGCCATACCACATTTCATAAGGAGTCTTGTTTCTAACAGCATTAGATGGACATATATTCTTTACATACACAACACATGGAACTGCATCAACCCAAAATATCAATTTTACATTCTTGAAAAACATCATGGAATGTACCATATTTAATATTGTCCTATTCACTCTTTCAGCGACTCGGTTATGTTCGGGATTATAAGGCACAATTTTTTGATGTTTGATCGCATTTTGGTGTGGATATTTTTCCAATTCATTTGAAGTGTATTATTTTCCATTATCAGTGCATAGAGAGTCAATATGAGATTGTGCATAATTTTCAATCTATGTATGAAAGTTCTTGAATGTTTTAGTAGCATCAAATTTGTTCTTAAATAAATAAACCCAACACATTCTAGTGTAGTCATCAATAAATTTCATCATATATTTATTTCCATTTGCAAAAAGGAACATGCATTGAACCACATAAATCTGAATGTAAGTGTTAAATTTTTCTATTTTCTCTAGAATTTGTATCATGAAAATATGGTTTTCTATGCTTTCCTAGAATACAAGCATCAGATTGCTTAAGTTTCCTAGGAATTGTAGGCAAACTAGTAACACCATTCTTTTTCAACAAGTGAAGGTTGTCATAGTTCAAGTGCTCAAACCTAGCATGCCATAAAAGACTTGATGGAAATGTACCTTCATCATAATGAGAATTGTATGAGAAATTTTATGCACGAGTAGAGGTACCTTGCAACTTTAGAAGTCTTTCTTCTTCTATCCCTATCATGACAAGTGAGTGATCTGATGCTCTTATGACCTCAACCTTGCCATAAAACATATGAATGGAGTGTCCTTACTGGTGAAAGTGGACCAAGGACAATAAGTTTCTCCTTAGTTGTGCGAGACATAAAACATCATGCAGAAGAAAGTTTGGAAGACTAGGCAATTTGAGCCTGATTGTGCCAAGCCCTCATGGCTTGAGTTTCGATTTCTATGCAAAGTATACTTCTCCACTAACATAGTCAGTAAATTATTCAAAAAAATCTGTTCTAAAATTCATGTGGGAAGTTTCTCTTGAATCAAGCAACCAATCATCTTTCCAAGAAGAAAGTGAAGCATTAAACAAGTCTTTAGTTACTCCAATATTACAATGTGCCACAACATAGTGAGCGGATTTAGGTGCTTTACCTTTATCTCTGTCATTCGTTTTAACTTTGGCTTCATTTCTTCCCTACTCAATTCGATCCCAAGGAAACTTACGTGTAGATGCATCATGTCAATCTCTATTACAACGTATGAAATGAAGATTATACTTTTCTCCTTGAGAGTGTTTGCCCACATGCCTCTGAAATTTCTTCTTCCTCTTCCTCTTCGACCAGCTCTTCCTCTAGAATAATCTTGGGCATGATTCTTCTCTCTATGTGAAAGACACATAGCTTCTTCAGAAGACTGAGGAGCTATCTTCTTCCCAAAATCTTTCTCTCTCTCAGCAACTTTCTCCACAAGGGAGTCAAAGGTAATATATTTGAGGTTTCCATTTGATGACAAGGAATCAAGATAATTTGAATAAGTGGAATAAAATGTCGTGACAAAAGATATAAATAGAATGTCTAGTTGAACATTAGTGGCTTTGATATCATGTATAATAGATCTTAATTTTGATGCTAAAGAAAGAGGATCATCATTTTTCAATTCAAGACTGAACAATTTAATCATCAATTGGACAACTTCAAGTTTAGAGTGAGTCATAGATTTTCTTCAACTTCTATGAGGTTTCAAAAGAATTTTAAAATGCTGAAATATGGAGACTCACCTCTTCATTTGCAAATGTTACAATCAGGGCATATGCCTTTTTGTTCTTGTTTTCCTAAATAAAAAGCTCCTTGTCTGAAGTGGGCTTTTCAGGTGCATTGTCTCCTACACATTCACAGACTCCTTTCCACAACTCATTGAAAATGAGAGTGTGTTTGATCTTCTAAGACCAATTAGGATAGTTCTCCTTGCCAGTGAGAACCACTCCAATAATAGATATTAATGAATGCATTTTAAATATGTGTACTGTAAAAAATGTACTTGTGTTGCCTATATGTTGTAAGAAATTGCACTTCTAGTATAAAAAATTGTACTTTGACATAAGCTACAAAGATATTACTTGGGGGATTCAATGGAAATATGGAATGCAAAAAATTAAATTTGTGTAAAAAAATTTAAAATGCCACTCTTGAAAACCCAAATGGAAAAATTTGTTATACAATACCCAGATACATCCCTTCCAAATAAAAAATCAAATAACATATATTATTCTAGCCTCACAGGATATGGAGCAACACAACTCTGGTATTAACTATGTGGTTTGGAGGTATTATGGAGCCATAACCATCACAACTCTGGTATTAATGATGCTTTGGAGGAATTGCAATAGTAATGAACATATGGGGAAGCGGTATTAAGGGTCAAAGAAGGGATCTTTGCAAAGTAGTATACAGTCTAGTGTGTGTTATTGTTATAGACATTTTTGGGCACTTCAACCCCAATCATAAATGTCCATAAACTAAGGGCTCCTAAGTCCCTAAAAGTGTTGCTTCACTACCTAAAGGAACAAGGTCAGCTGATTACATCAGCTCCCAGAGGTTCTCCACTAAAAACTGCTCAGAAATGGTCAAAACTGGACCATACTGAATACCCAGTGCAGAGGGTGCGATGCATACTGAATGGCCCCTCTGTAGGGTGCGATGCTTGGGAATGGACAAATGGCAGGGACAAATTGTGAGGTGGAAGATCATGGAATCTTCCAGAAGCTTCCCCTCTGACACTTGCCTCTCTGTTTTCGACTAGGGATGAGTAAATGATCATCATTCTCCAAGTGGAATTAGGAACTATCAGAGAGAGGACACTAATCAACACCCCATAAGATGACTCACCCCCCTACAATCATCTATATATGGATCCCTCATCACAGAGATCCAGAGGCTGGAATCTTGTATCTTGTAGAGAAGTGTTGTTGGTTTTCTGGTGTAACTTCATAGTGTTGGGTGATATAAGCTTTACTTGAGGTGAAGAAGGGCTTTCTTGCTATAGGATGATGTTGGGTCAGAACATATGGTTGTAATCCTCTTGCTATTCTTGATATTAATAAATCTATTCAAGTTTTCCTCCATATTCTTGTATGTTTACTTATATATGCATTTGTATGGTTAACACATATCTGATCATGTGTTATTTATGAATATAGATCTTTGTTCTTCGATAGTAGTATGTTCCTGTGATTCCACAGGTGCTCTTTGAAGCTGGGCAGACGAAGAAGAAGCGGCAAAGCTCTTTCAGGAAGGAGAGGAATCAAATAAGCGAATCAAGTGCAAGACTAAGGTTGGTCTCCTTTGTTCCACTCTTATCTATTTTCATAAAGGAAAACGAAAGTAGACTTTACTTGTTTGTTTCTAAGATAGCTACCAGTCTTAGTGGGAATAGCAGCATCCGAGTGGACACTATTCCCAGTAACAAAATGGCGACTCCACTGGGGAGCGACTAGATTTTTTGTTAGCCTATCTTTGTTTCTTTTATAAACTTACAGACGGAGCCTGAAGCCAAGCCAGCTAGGCTTCGAACTGCATTTGTTATACAAATGCAAAGTAGATCAATACTGCTTCAGTCTATCTCTGGGTTTTGTTTATGAATTAAACAATCGATCTGCAAACATTCTAATTGCCCTAAGTGGTGGCTCTAGTAACCTCCTTAGATCAACCCCTGTGATTTACATACACTGAACATCACTTACTCGGCCTAAATCCCTGAACTGAATTGCAAATTGTGAGTAAAAACTCATTTAAAGTATCGCACTAGTACCATCGCACCCTGCCTTCAAGGCAGTCTGTATGCATCGCACTTCCTGAGTGCAGTAGCTGCGCTACATACTGGTTTCCCTATGTAACAGGTGCGATGGTCAGGGAAGGTTAACTTTACCTTCAGACTTTGGTTTTTCCTCACTATTTTCAGTCCTATTCAGGAGTTTTGTTGTCTGTGGTTAGTGTATCTATGTGAAAACCCCCTCCTCTTACATTATTCCGCCTCTATAGTGCAAAGAACTGTAAGTGTTTTTATGTATTGTGCACCATTTTCAGTGCTCTTTTGCAACGAAGTAGCATAGTTGAACTGTCATTTCTTGATCTGAAAGTGTTGTAGCTGTCGTTTTCAATCATAGAAGACAATCCCATTGTTCTTGACAGTCGATTATATAGTTACTATTGTATATGATTTGAATTAGTAGTTTTTAAAGTGTCAAAAAGCAATTTTCATTTCGAAATCGCAAAGTGTCTCTCTTACCTTCACTTCATTTTGAAAAGAAGAAATTGTTGGAGTATTGTCGCTTTGAAAATAATTTAGATTTGCACTTTGCTTTCTTATCATCATTCATACATTAAGAAGGCTAAAACAAAATACATGCATGTGAATTTGCATTTAGACTGCTTGGTTTGATTTAGGACAGTGCATTTAGCGTGTGCTCTGTGCTCTTTGTTGAAATATTCTTAACTTTCTTTCCTTAGTAGCTAGGATTTTCATTGCCAAAAGAAGATTAAACATTTGTTTATCATCTTAGACTGCATTTTAGGAATTGTATACACATCACGTGGTGAACATGAAAGGAAATTTTTTAAGCAAGATCAACTTAAAATAAATTTAATGAATCTAAAAACGCTTTGGAACCTAATGCACAACATCTAGATGTCTAGGCTAGAGACGTATTATGGCGTCGTAAAACCTGGTAACTGTTGTTTTCATTGTTGGTTGGGTGATTCCTCCACTCTGAGACGGAAAGTGCTACTACGGACTTGTGCTCCCACGTACTGTCGAGTATATATTGGTAGACCACAATAGGCTGCATCCTTTATCCTTAGGAAGCCGTGTCTACCGCCCTATCGATTGCAATGCACTGAACACATCATTAGGGAAGATGGACTGCCATACTGTAAAAAGTATTCTACAGTTTTGTGATTGCTTTGGTAATCCCCTCTGCCTAGATCTCCAGAGAAGTCTATTTTGCTCCTTTTCGGACTCCTTAAAAGAAAATGTCCTTTGAGCACTTGTCACTTCAGGCTCACTAAAAATCAAAGGTGACTAGAGTCATCTTTTGTTTTTTCTCGACTCTTTAAAATTGAAAAAACAAGTTGTGTCAAAGCATCTAAAATTCATTTTAATCAGAATAACGTCCCAAATTCCCTCGTTGGTCTTTAGGTTGAGAAAAATGGAGTCTACTAACCAATGATTTCCCCTTGGAGGAAATCCTAGTCCCTTCTCCTCTTGGGGAGATGTTGGTGCACCCCATATGGCCACATTGTCACTTCCAGGGTTGACAATTGGTTTGCCTGTCTGGCTCTTTTCTACCTCTGTCATTTAGAATACCGTAATTCCTGAACAGTCAAGTCAGCAACTAGATGATACTAAAGTTTCCCACCAACCTTCTACTTCGTCTGATTCTCCCTCTCCTCCTTCCTCTTCGCTTGATAAAGTTGGTAAAGCTAAAAATCAAGTAACTAAGAAGAAGAAGAAACAGAAAGAGAAAAAGGAAAAGAAGAAAAAGGAACCAAAATCGAAAGGGGGAAACCAAGCGTCATCTAGCAAAAATCCTCACACCGCACCGTCTAAACCTAAATCTCCTTATGTCATTTGCAATGGGGACCACTATCACTGAGATTGTCCCTGCATCCCACAGATCTTAAGGGACTGGTCTCCTCATTTGCACAATCCGGTGTCGTCAACCTCTGATGATCATGTTGAATGCACACCATCAACCAGTGAAAGTGAAGCACCTGGATAGAAAAGGAATCCCAGATTTCCTTGTAAATTTTGTGAAGGCAATCATGCCGTCCACCGTTGTCCCTTCCTTGATGAAGCTAAAAGAGTTTTGGATGACCGTCCTGCTTGACCGCTACGGCTCCCTCCTGGATATAAAAAACTCTTGCCAAGTCCACCACTGGTTGAAAACCCGACTGGCCTGTCATTGTGGTTGGCTGAAACATCTATCCTTAAAAATGAACCATCTGAATCCATACTAGACGAAAGTCAAAAGGTTGAGATGGCAGTTGACCCGGTATTGCGTTCAGAGTGTTCATCTTCGAATGATACCGTTATTGAAGAGAAAGAGAACAAGATCGTTCAAATTCTTTTCGTAAACACAAACTCCGATGAACTTGGGGGGAGTCCACCCGTTCCTTTATTGTAGGAAGGAAGTTCATCAGAGTCATATCCGGTCGTCTACTCAGTCCCACCACCAAGCAACCTAATAGTTTCCTTCGACTCGAATCTACTAGGTAGACCCCGTTTACCAGCTAGTGTACCATTTAGAATCATTGTACAAGCTTACAGAATGGTCATGGCTAGTACCATCATCGATGAAGGGGCTTCTGTGAGTATCCTTTCCTCAACTGCTTGGAAAGCGCTTGGTTCGCCACCGCTTTTGCCTGAAATGAGAAATCTGACAGGCTTTGACAAAGGGACCAGTCGACCATTAGGGATCCTTCCAAATGTGCCTATTACTTTGAGAAGGAAAACCGTTCACATGAATGTGATGCTAGTTCAAGGACCCTTGGATTATAATCTACTCCTTGGACGTGACTATATTTATTGCATGGTAGCCATCATCTCCTCACTCTTTAGAGTAATGTGTTTTCCGCACGAAGGCAGAATGGTCAAGCTCGTAGACCAAATGTCATTTCCCGGTTCACACATCACAAATAGTCAAATGCCATCCCTAAATCATCTTTTCATGCAAGTAATGTCTCATCGATCTCCAGTCCGTCCACCTGATGAGTGCGAGTGATTCAGGAGGATGTGACTGAAACCCAGCAGGCATGCACCCTGGTCTGTTTCGGCAGGAAAACCTTGGGTATAGAGTAGGTTTCCACGGAGGATATATGACTAGTCTGACACACCCGTCCTCACAGGAAAATGGGATTAGGCTGGAATAAGATACATTCGTCAAAGTTATGTGAGTGGAGTAACTCTACGCCACTCCCCTTTGTCTATTTCGGTAGACATCGCCAAGGAAGCATTCTGTCTGCTACGTGGATGGAACTTTCATGGTAACCTGGGAATTTTTCGCTATACTTGGGGGCATGCAAACCTTTCTGTATGCAAGCGAAGAGTGACCATTTATTTTTTTTAATTTTTAGGACCTCTAACCCTTTAAACCCATAAGGCCGGTCGTTTCCTAGCTTGCATAAAGAAAGGATCCAGGGCAAGCTTCAAAAGGTGTAAGCCCCTTAAAAATGGCATCTTGAATGAGACATCCTTATTATACGACTGGCGACTAGTGTTACCGCAGGGTTCAAGCTCGTTAAAAAATAAACCCGCCACGAGGAGTTTTAGCGCATAGTTCAAGCTCATTAAAAAATAAACATAAGTCATGAGCAAATGTTTCCCCCAGAGTTTAAGCTCGTTAAAAACTGAACCGGTAAGTAACCATTTTGAATGCCTTATCACCAGCTTTTGAGCCTTGGTCGTGTTCTCATCATCACCTCCACTCTGTTTTTAGCCAATCATTCACCTCCATATGATTGTTTACCCTTTCGAGGAACATCTGCGAAGAGTGATTCTATTAGCCATCCTTGTGACACTGCCATGATTGGAAAATTCCAAACCTTACCTGGAATCAACTGCTACCCGAAATCATCACTCGTTCCTCGAAAACGAGTCTCCTTTAAGCTCTTTTCAACTGACTCGTAAAATATGAAAATATTGCCAAGTGATTAGCCTCTCCGGCTCGTTAAAGTCAATGGAAGTGCTATCCCTCCTCTAGATTTTAATCTTTTTTGGACCTGAGGGATTATTACACAAAGAGATCGAGCGCTTCTCTTGTTTGGCTTGTTAAAACTATCGAAAATTCATCCCTTTCGTATTATTTTACACTCTTTCGGACTTAAGGGATTATATGACGAAAAAAAATCTTTGGAGTCTCCTTTCCATCCCTTTCAGACTCTCTAAAATTGAAAAGGACCGAGTTATCTTTGTTGTTAAATTCGTTAAAACCGAATAGCGACAAACTTGTCCAAATGGACGAGAACGAGTTTCACTGTCGCTAGGATCGCTAAAATATAGCGACAGGTTCGCTTGAAGGGCGGATTATAGAACACGCATATGTTATCCTCCTCAAGCTTGACAAAAATAAAGAGGTACTCGTCAGCAATGACTGGGGAAAATTGTGAAGAAAACTTGAAAAAGCTTTATTGGTAGCAAGTTGCTCTTGAACATGACACTTTCCTTCTGCATCCAAGTCGGGTTGGGTTGTTCCATTCACTGGTCATCACCATTGGTTCATCACACCATCCATATTTGGGGTTAACTCTACCAATCCATCATCATTGTCACCGATATGTTCAAGAGAAGTCATTCAGAAAATTCGCCTGTGTCTCACCCACTGCAATACATTCATGCTCCATTCTTTCATGACCGCCACCCTGAACCCTGTATCGTCAGATCGTTTTCACCTCCAAAATCATTTGCTTCGTTTCATGTCGTAGATGTGGGATTCATTAAGGCCCTCCTACGACGGGTCACTTCTTGTCGACATCAACTCATTATCCAAGAAGTTGACCTAGAGACAACCCTTTCAGTACTTTGAAGCTTGCATGCCTCAATGGCAAGTTTCTCACTTTCGGTGACAGGTTTACATTAATGGCCTTCGACCAAGAGATTTTGTGTGGTGTTCAATGCCAAGTCCTTTTTCACACCACGCAAATTGTACTGTAGTACCTTGAGGGTCATTGTCATTATTGGTGATTCCTCTCGTGCTTGTTAACAGCTTACATCATTGGCTGGTAATTAGGCGATGTCGTTCCATGTTTGACTCCAGAACATTTTTCACATGGATCGACTTGTACTCCGAGTGAAGATTGAATGAGTTTTGAAGATCCCGGATCTAGTTTCATCCATCCAGGCTACGATATATTTAGGAATATAAAGACATCAAATGTACATCATTGCCAAACAGATGATCATCCAAATCAAAGGATGATGAGTCTGAATAATCACTCTGCCACACAGACGATTGTCTGTCCTATGTACATGAAAATGAATTTACAAAGCTGAGCATGGGAATGCCTGCCTCAGCTAGATCATAAAAAAATGTTTTCAAGATAATGTATTGTATTGTATCTTATTACAGGTCACCTCCCAGCTCGAAAATACTTTGAATCCTCATGGTAAAGCGTTTCACCCGACATCAAAAAGATTAACGACCTCATGCTTTAGGGGGCAAGTGTTATAGAAATTTTTGGGCACTTCAACCCCAATCATAAATATCCATAAATTGAGGGCTCCTAAGTCCCTAAAAGTGTTGCTTCACTTCCTAAAGGAACAAGGTCAGCTGATTACATCATCTCCCAGAAGTTCTCCACTTAAAACTGCCCAGAAATGGTCAAAATTCGACCATATTGAATACCCAATGCAGAGGGTACGATGCATATCACCTTCCCAGTGTAAAGGGTGCGATGTATACTGAATGGCCCCTCTATAGGGTGTGATGGTCGGGAATGGACAAATGGCAGGGACAAATTGCGAGGTGGAAGCTCATGGAATCTTCCAGAAGCTTCCCCTCTGACACTTCCCTCTCTGTTTTAGACCAAGCATGAGTAAGAGATCATCATTCTCCAAGTGGAATCAGGAACTATCAGAGAGAGGACACTAATCAAGACCCCAGGAGATGACTCAGCCCCTACAATCATCTATATATGGATCCCTCATCACAAAGATCCAGAGGCTGGAATCTTGTATCTTGTAGAGAAGTGTTGTTGGTTTTCTGGTGTAACTTCATAGTGTTGGGTGATCTAAGCTTTACTTTAGGTGAAGAAGGGCTTTCTTGCTGGAGGATGATGTTGGGTCAGAACATATGGTTGTAATCCTCTTGCTATTCTTGATCTTAATAAAGCTATTCAAGTTTTCCTCCATATTCTTGTATGTTTGCTTATATATGCATTTGTATGGTTAACACATATCTGATCCTGTGTTATTTATGAATATAGATCTTTGGTCTTCGATAGTAGTATGTTGTTGTGATTCCACAGGTGCTCTTTGAAGCTGGGCAGATGAAGAAGAAGTGACAAAGCTCTATCAAGAAGGAGAGGAATCAAATAAGGGAATCAAGCGCAAGACTAAGGTTGGTCTCCTTTGTTCCACTCTTATCTATTTTCATAAAGGAAAACGAAAGTAGACTTTACTTGTTTGTTTCTAAGATAGCTACCAGTCTTAGTGGGAATAGCAGCATCCGAGTGGACACTATTCCCAGTAAAAGTTATACAGTCAAGTGTGCTGAGGTATGGAGTCGAGGCACATGGAGGCCAAGGTGTATGGGAGTGAAGATTTATGAAATGAAATGGCAAAGAAAACACATGTACTAAAATCTAGACTATGGTAGTTATATATTAAAAACACCATTAAAAAACCACAGCTATTAAAAAACATAATGGGATAAAAGCAACTACAATCGGGTGGTTTGGGTGTCATGGATGGGGGTGATACAAGCCAATGTTATATGTATTATGGAAGAATTTAGAGGTATATGGGGTTCATCATGGTCATATGGGTCAGGCGTAGTATGGTTTGTGCATTGGAGTGGTATTAACTATGCATATATTCAATATAATGCATACACCAAGTATGATGCCATGGGGAGGAGACAACCGGTGGTATGAAGAGTGGAGGTAACAACACTTAAAACACATCATTAAACACTCTATTTTATTCATCACAACATTTCAACACAACACTTCAACTCAACATAATATAATTCAATGTATGAGAAACATATAAGTCAATGAAGTTTTGGTTTTCAACACTAGTAAGAAAAAAACCAACGTACACCAAGCACAGTCCCTCAATGACACTGAGCACAATCCTTCAAAGGAACTCAGTACATTCACTCATCACTCAACAATTGAGTGTCGATTCAATTCAATGTAACATATTGGTTTTTAAGTAGCGATAATAGATTATAGAGACAGAGAATCTGACAGGTCGAACCAATGCAAAGACTAATTTTATGGATAGATAGGGAAAAATATATAAAAAATAGTAGAAAAAAGTGACAGATTAATGGCAAGAAACAGAAAGGAATAATAGGAGTAGGAGAGGGAAGCCAAAAATGGCGTTGGCTTTGATACCATGTCAGGCTAGGAGGTAACTCCTCAAAATGAATTGTGTTCCTTCATTAAGATTTCTCATGGATATATACAATGAGGGAGAGATTCTTGGGCTTCACCTCCCACTATCTCTTCATTTTTCTATTCTCCATTATTTACTATTTACATTATTTACAAATATTCACCCAATCCCAATGATTAGGTGTCAGCAATAAAATTGTAACATAGTGGTAGAGCCTTTACTTTCATGGGATTCCTAGTTCGATCATCGCTGACATATGTCAGACATTATGCAAGTACTATGTAGCCTTGGGAGTCCTCTTTAGTCCTGCCATGACTTTGCGTTGAAGCCTCATTCTTCTTCTTCTTCACTATTTTCTAGCCTTGTACCCTAGAAGATCTGATGTGTTATGTTATACTACTACATTACATTTTTATTACTTGTACCTATTTTTTCCTTAAGCTGACTTAATTTTGACTCATGTATAAGTCACTTTTGAGCATAACCTTTTGGAAGCTAAAACCATGCATACATTAGCCTTTCCGACTTGACACCTATTATCTTCATGGAGGGAACATCCCTCGAGTGTTGATGACTAGCATCCACCACCTTCCATTGAGCATAGGATTGTTCCAGCCTCAAGAACTAGTGCACTCACCCTTGACACTTGTTCACTCCAATGTACTATAGGAATTATTTTATTCCTTTTCAGGCTTTAAATATGAAAAATACAAAAAAAAAAAATTATGAAAATATCGAGAATGGGACAGTTTCTTTGTCATTTGATTTCATCATGAGTCAGTCATATCACCCTTGAACAAAGCACTTAAAATGAGTCTTTCCTGGATTGGGATGGGACTGGGTATGGATTTAGGGAAGCCATAACCTTGTTTGTGAGGTAATCCTCATCCAGTTGGTTATCTCTTCCAATCATATGAAGAGTTTGTTAATGCTTCCTGCATTACAAACTTATAAAAAGCTACCTTATGTTGCCATAAAGTCACATTGGGCCATGCTTTTGTTCAAGGGAAGTAAACTTGTTGTCATCCATTCTGTGGTGTGTCTTGATTCATTTAGGTTGGCCATACCCATTTTTTCAAGCTATCTTTAGTATCACATAAACTATTTGGTCCTTCACTCATGATGGTTTAGGAGGTCCCCATTAGCTTCTTACTTGCGGGTTTTCTCTTATCGACTTCGAATCATTTCTCAGAGAGTAGACCTAGAGTCACACCCTAACCCTATTTACATCATTGGTAGGTGACCTTATGCTCAAAATTGATCAATATCACGGGTGTTTTACTGAGTGGTTCCCCTGTGTTCGGTGTTAGCTTATATTATCACGCATTGGGATTCGTGTAGTACCTTGGTTTCCATTTAACCCTATTGGTGGATTCCTTGAGTCTTTGTGAGCTTTCATTATTGGTTTGTTGAGAGGATTTCTACTACGGACTAGCCACATATTGTGTACGCCAGAAATTTACTTCAGCACAGTGACTTCATCTCTCTTTATCTGAGTTCTTCCAAATTATTGGCTTGAGGGTTACACTCGCACTACTTGATGTGGGATACCTTAATGCCTTCCTTCCAACAGATCTTTTACCCTCAACTCCAACTCATTTCTCTGGGATAAGACCTATATTATTTTTTAGTATCTTAGGTTTTGTATTCATTAGTGGTAGACTCCTTCACTATTGATAATGAGAATATATCAATGTCGCTTGATTGGTAGATTCTTTTAAGTGTTCAACTTCAACACATTTATTCACACTTGTTAGATTGTACTGGGTACCTTGACAATCATTATCATTATTGGTGAGTTGTGTCATGTTTGTTAATGCTATAAATCAATGACCAGTAATCAAATGATTTCTCAAATCGTTGACTTCAATTCATTTATTCCCATAGCGTAGAAATGTACCATTTACATTTGGTGAAGACCTCGAGTTGTGTCAACATTTTGGTTCACTTGACAACTCCTTTAGTTTTCTACCAATGACACCTTTCACCCTTATATGTTGCAGTCCTTCACTAAAAAAATTTATATGTTTGCACTCGAGTGGCCTATACTAGTCTTTCCCCCCAATCTTTCCTTATGCTACTAATAACCTTGGTGAGGATTCTCTCGAGTTCTCTATTTGTGACCTCTACTTTCCCGTTTGCTTGAGGATGATAGGCAATGGATGTCTTGTGTTTGATATGGTGCTGATTCATGATATATTCAATCAAATTGGATGTGAATTGTGCTCCTCAATTAGTGACTAACTACTTTGGATACCCAAACTTTTAGAATATGTTTTCTCTTAAAACAATTTCCACTTTCTGCTTAGTTTCTGCTTTCACTACCTTTGTCTCGGCCCACTTTTTCAAGTAATCAATGCACACAATGATGTAATTTTAATGTCTTGATGGTGGATCAATTGGCCCAATGAAATCCATGCCACACTTGTCAAATGGCTCTAATGCTACTTGTGGTTTTAGGGGCATTTCATCCCCGGGTTTTGGTTTTCCATCCTTTGGCATTGATCAAATCTAGTGGTATATGTCCTTGCATCTTGATATAAAGTGGGCCAATAGTAACCAACCTATAAAAATTTAAAGGATGTTCTTTTTGTAGAAAAATTACCTCCATAAGGCACATCATGACATGCTGAGAGGATGTTAAAGACCTCCTCTTCTCTTACAAATCTACTCAAGATTTGATCTGGTCCCAATCTAAAAATATTGCCCCTAATCCAAGTGAAAGGAGACCTCTTCCATACAATATTTATTTTGTCCATGGAGGATAGTTTAGGAGGGAACCTCCCAGAAAACAAGTAGTTTTCTATGTCAGAAAACCAAGGAGAAAGCACTGAGATGGAAAAGAGGTTCTCATCTAGACGTTTATCATCCACCATCTCTTCATTACCTACAGTAAAGGTTAACTTGGGAAAAAAATATGCAACCACATTTTATTTCCCTGGTTTTTCAATAATAGTCAAATCAAACTTTTGTAATAATAACAACCATATAATTATCCTAACATTAACATCAGTCTTATTCATCAAATATTTAATGGCTGCATGATCAGTAAGAACAAAAGTTTGGTACCCAGTGATATAATGCCTAAATTATTTTAAAGAATGTACTAGAACTAAGAGTTCTTTTTCAGTGACAGCGTAATTCAACTCATCTTTAGACAAATTCTTACTAATGAAATAAATAACCTAAGGAAATTTATCATCTACATGTCCCAAGTCTCTCCCCACATATTTATTTGATGCATCAGTATGGATATGGAAAGGAAATGCTCAGTTGGGACCCCTTGGGATCGGTGCAGTGGTCAACCTTTCTTTCAACACTTCAAGGGCCTCTTGACAACTCCTGGTCCAACAGAAATATGAATATTTGGCCAGTAAACCAAACAAAGGTGAGTCCACTTTAATAAAGTCTTTGATGAATTTCCTATAATAACTAGCTAGTCTTAAGAAGCTCCTAACATCTCTTTTTTTTTAGCAGTAGGGAACCTTTTGATGATGGAAATTTTGTTTGGGTCTACCTGTATCCCTTCCTTGGATACGAAATGTCCAAAGAAAGTACCCTCATTCATCAACAACTCACATTTCTCAAGGCTTAGAGAGAGATTCATTTCAATGCATTTCTTTAAAACCTTGCACATATTGGAGAGAGCTTCATGGAAGTCACATCCATAAGGAATGAAATCATCCATGTATATTTTAATAGATTCATGAGCCAATTCAGCAAAAATACCCCAAACTGCCCTCTGGAAAGTAGCAGGGGCATTGCACAAACCAATGGAAGAACTATATAAGCAAAGGTACCCTAAGGAAATGTGAATGTGGTCTTATCTTGGTCTTCGAGGCTGATTTGGATTTAATTCTATCCACTAATCCATCCAAGAAGGAGAATAATTTCTTCCCTACAAGGCCATCTAGGACTTGGTCAATGAAGGGCAAGATAAAATGGCCTTTCTTTGTAGCCTTGTTAAGTTCCCAGTAATTGATCTAGGATGTTTTCGCTTATAGATGTATAGAAAATAATTGCATATAAGGTTGCAGCTTAACACATAAATGTGCACATGTGAAAAGAAGAAGAAACCACATAAAAGGCACAAAAGAGAACACCAAGGCCTGATAATGGAGTTCGTCCAATTATGATTACGTCTCCGGGCCTACCTCAACAATGGGGAGGCCTTTCTTATTAAATGGCATGAATAAACATAATTACATTATCAATCTATCCATAAAGAGGCTTATACCTCCAATCTGCCTGAAGGCTATGAAATGAATGCTCGAGATGGAGTGGTATGCAACACCAAAGCTTCTCGTAACTGTAGAAGGGGGTGGAATTGTGGAATTGTTCAAAACAGATCAATAGATGCTCTCGACCTCTGTGAAATAGCATGCTACAACCATAAAGATGCCTCCTTCGTGTTCTTCCATTGATCCTCTTTTATAAAGGATTCTCGGACAAAATCCCATTTCAAACAGGGCGTGCTTGGTTAATAAGAAAGGTTGGTAGAGTGGAAGGATCAGTGGGTGCAACTGTTCCTGAAAATGGCCTTTTTATCGTTGCGTTGATAAAGCTTCAAAACCTCGAAAAACACTGCAAATCTACCCAAAAAAACATATGCCTAGACCTCAAAAACCATTAAATCGGGTTTATTTTCCCTATCAGGTCCACACTGAGGTAGCAAATCGGTGTATATAAGTGTTCTTGTTTTGGTCCTTGGGAAAGACCGACCACTGATCGTCGATCACCGAAATCAGCGTCGGTCGATCGCGTCGGCATCCTACACATATATCGCCCCGGGTTCTATTGAGGGTTCCGCTGATACGGCTAAACATTGAGCATGCTATTCGCTCACCAATATCCTTATATATCTATATGTGTGTGTGTGTGTGTGTGTGTGTGTGTGTGTGTGTGTGTTTGTGTGACTACTGATTGCGATTTTTCCTTAAGGCTTAAGACTCCTTTTTCAAAGGAAATTCCTCATTTTCTTAAGGATTGGAGAGCCCTTCTTTTTCCAATAACTTCATCATCCAGACTCGGATTAAAGTACCATTTGCACCATTGGAATCAGAAAGATGAGATATTCATTATGGTCCTAAGTTGACTTCATTCCAATCACTTTGATTTATGAATTTTGCCATGCCATTGTATTTCAAGATCCATCTGGATCAATCCTCCCCATTGAGGAGCTTTTGGACCGCCAAAAGCTTTTCACTAGTCAATTGGCAAGTGAGGGAATTGTGCCCTCACTTTCTCTTTCTCTAGCCATCAGGCCTTGCTAGGATACATTCCCCTGAATCCAACTTGAATGTATTCTACATCTCCTCACCATGAAGTCTTGGTTCTTCTGTCGAGGATGATGTCTTTGGGCAACTCATCAATATATTCAGGTGCAAAATCATCGACGGTAGGAACTGTACCCACCTCATCAGTGTCCATGATCAAAGGTGGTTCATACAGCTTCAGGTTCTCCACATTCACTACTAAGTACATATGCATGTATATCGGCAAGTCAAGATGAAAGACATTGTTCCCAATCTTCTCCAATATGGTGAATGGTCCATACTGGATTAGCTGCAACTTCTTTCCTTCTCCCTTCATTCTACCTTTGCTGATGTGGAACCACACCTTGTCGCCCCTTTGGAATTGATGATCAACTTAGTGTTTATCATGTCGAGCCTTGTAATAGGCTTGACTCTTTTTCAACTATTCTTACATTTCATGGTGAATCATTTGGATTTGCTGAATGAATTGATGAGCTTTGCCTTTATCATTACGTCCACTGGAGCCATCCTCCCTTCCAAAGACCATGTCTAAAGGGTCCTTTGGTAGGTAACCAAAGCATGTCTTGAATGCTGAACGTTGTGTCGATGAATGCACTGCTCAGTTATAGGAATGCTATATATAGGGGAGATGTTCATCCCACAATAGCCTTGTAATAGGTGTACCACGTTACAATTAACAACCTCTGTCTGCTCGTCGGTTTGTGGTTGAAATTCCATGCTTCTTTTCTATTTGGTGTCCATCATTCTCCACAAGCTAGTGTAGAACTATCCAAGGAAACGAGAGTCTCGATCTGACACAATTGATGTGGGTAATCCAAAGTGGACCCAAACATATTGAAAGAAAAGAGAAGCAATCCGCTCTACAGTAATCTGATTTTTACAAGGCATAAGAATACACATTTTGCTAAACCGTTCAACGACGACATACAAATAGTCGTGACCCTTCCTAGACAAAAGTAAACCTCCTATAAAGTCCATTGACACACTTTCCCATCGACGACTCAGAATAGGGAGTGGTGTGTAGAGACCAAGTTTTCTATTAGAGGGCTTTGAAACAAAACACATCACACAACCCTTTACATAGTGAGTCACAATGTTTTTCATATGAGGCCAAAAGAAAAATCTTTGTACATGACTTAAAGTCTTCTCGACACCAAACTGTCTAGACACAATAGAGGTGTGGGCCTCTCGAATTACATGCACTATTTCTCCTGTGGGAATACACAATTTACCAAGGTGATACAACAATTTCCCCTGCAAGTGATAGTTGTCCACCTGTGAACCATGGGTTAGTTTTGCATAAACCTCCTTAAAGTCATCATCATTAGCATATTATTCGGCATAACTTTCAAAATATAACGAAGCATTATGCAAAATAACAGAAGCAGAAATACGAGGGCGAGATAGCATATCGACCACTTTATTGCTAGTGCCCTTCTTATACTTTATTACTAGATGAAACTGTTGAAGAAAGCCCATCCACTTGAAATGACGAGTTTGCTGCAACTTGGTTTGTGACTAAAGGTACTGCAAGGGTTGATGATCTATATGGATGATGGTATCCGTGCCGATTAGGTAGTGTTTCCACTTTTTCACACTCTACACAAAGGCATAAAACTCCTTGTCATAGGTGGGATATTTTATCACAGCTTGAGAAAACTTCTCAGAATGGTAACAAATTGGCTTCTTTTGCTGCATCAGTACAGCTCCCATGGCATAACCACTGGCATCGGTTTTGATCTCAAATGGCTATTGGAGATCAGGTAAGGCTAAGACTGGTGTAGTGCTAATTTTTTCCTTCAATGTTTCGAAGGACTTCTGTTGTCTTCCTCCCCATTGAAAGACCTGTTTCAAACTTGTCAATGTGTGCAAAGGTGCTCTAATAATAGAGGAATTAGCAATAAATCTCCTCCAATACTAGACTGCACCTAGAAAGCTATGGACCTCAGTTACACTAGTAGGATTAGGCCAATTTCCAATTGCTTCAACTTTAGATTTTTAACTGACCTTGACCCACAATATGACCTAGGTAACCCAAAGAGGTTTTCCCAAACTCACACTTTGACAATTTTACAAAGAGGTTTTCTTTCTTCAGCACGTCAAGAACTTTCTTTCCATGACTCATATGCTCAAACCAACTCTTGCTGAAAACTAGTATATCATCTAAATATACAAGAACAAACTCATCAATGAAAGGCTGAAATATATGATTCATAACCCGCATAAAGGTGGTTGGAGCGTTGAAAAGCCCAAATGGCATTACCATCCATTCAAACAACCCCTGCTTGGTTTTGAAAGCGGTTTTCCACATGTCCTGCTCGGCAATTCGGACCTGGTGATAGCCACTACACAGATCCAATTTTGTGAAATATACAACACTTTTTAATTGATCCAATAAATCATCTATATGTGGGAGGGGATAGCGATATTTTACTGATATTTTGTTGAGCGTGTGGTAGTCCACGCACATCCTCCAGCTGTTGTCCTTCTTGGGTACTAGAACAATCGACGAACTGCATGGAGAGGAGCTCGGCCTAATCACGCCTTGGTCCAATAATTCCTGCACTGACACTTGATCTCCTCCATTTCAACCGCTGACATTATGTATATGCCAATATTCAGTAGAGGGGCATCATGTAATAGGTGGATCTCATGTTGGATCTCCCTCTTTGGAGGTACTAGTGGTTTCTGAAATAATGCATTATAATTAGCAATTAAATCCATCAACTCCTGTTTATGCTTCACATCGAAGCCTTGGAACGCGTCTACAAATTCGGCTTCCTTTTCCCTGACGACCATAAGCATGCATGTTTTGCTGGAATTTACCAGCCATTTCATCTGCCCAACACTTACGAGGCTGACGTTAATTTTGTTTTGATGAGCCTGCACTATGTATTCTACCCCATCCTTAGTGATGTGGTATTTATTCTCATGGCAGAAAGAGACAACATTTCTGTCATACAGGTATGGGCTCCCTAATACCATGCCACAGATATCCAATGGGATTACATCGATCTCTACCTCATCTACTAGCTTAGACGCAATCACAAATTTTACCTTGCACTGCTGGATTACATTCAATTTAGCTTTATCATGTATCCATCCCAGTGGGTAAGGCTTTGGGTGTGGTTTTGTCTGTAAGCCAATCTTCTTTACCAGGGATTCTGCAATTAAATTCACATGGGATCCCGTATCAAACAGAGTTTCTACTTTGGTATGATTTACTACAAATCTGATATGAAATAATTCAATTCTTTTTCTATCATTTGAAAGGGACTCATCTACAGAACTAGTGCTTCCATGTGATTTAGAATCAACAGGAGGTGTAAGGGTACCTTTTGTTCCTATTGCTATGACCAACACTTCATCTCTTGAATCTGATCCAAGGTCTTGCAGTGCTGCTACCACTATTTTCTGCTTCCCTTTTCCTCCATACTTCTTTGGGTGCTTTTCGCTGCTTCCAAAAGTGATCATCATCGCAGCCTTCTCTCTTGCAATGATTGCAATAAGGACGCTCTCCCTCTTTGGCTGCTGCTATTTTCTTCTCCTTCCCTTTCCATTTCACTTTAGATTTTCCATTGGGAGGTTTGAACGGTGGCTTTCTGGATTGGTCCTCTCTTTCATTCTTGCCCCTGTTCTCAATATGAATTGCTTTCACACTAGCTGCGTCAATAGTGGTTGGTTCAAACAACAATAATGAATGCCGAATAGAACTATGTGGTGAGCCAATATACTTAGTTACAACTTCAGGTGTATCTATTGCAATACCCAAATTCAGTGGCTGCTTCCTAAATTCTTCTATAAAACTCTGAACATCTTTCCCTTTGCCTTGCCTTAAATATTGCCAATTCATCAAATCTTTCTATTTGTATCCTAAGGGATAAAATTGATCCTTTAACACAGAAGTAAAATTAGACCATGAGTAAAAGAGCTTACCCACATTTTTAATGCTTTGCAATTTACTCTCCCACCAAACGAGAGCCGTGGTGCCCAGCCATAGAGAGGTCAGCTAGATTTTCACCTCATCCTCTACAATTTGTTGAATCCTGCAATAAACCTCAATCTTCCTGATCCAATTGTTAAGCTTTTCTGCGTTACTTTCACCATTAAACACAGGAAGATCAAATTTAACATCTAATTTAAAAAAAGGTTTCTTAGATACATCCTTTGCATTTCTCTGATTATGATGGTGTGGGGAAGAAGAACCTTCACCACCCAAAGGAGAAAGAAGGGGTTCTTCTCCATCATTCCCATGTGCTGAACCTTGTCCTTCTGAATTCCTCTCTTCATCTTTTTCCAATCCTATAACTAGCTAACTGATATTATCTGCCATTGAATAGAAAGTCTTTCTGAAATTGTGGTCCTCTTCAATATGAGCTTCCTCTTCAGCCATGTTTCTTCTTTGAGGTGCACGCCCTACCTCTGGATTGAAATGTTCTAGATTCCCTTCTCCTCTTTGAAGCCTGCCTTTTGTTAGCATACGAACATGCAATTCACATCTAAAAAGCCCTGCTCTGATACCACTTGATCTAGGATGTTTTCGCTTATAGATGTATAGAAAAGAATTGCATATAAGGTTGCAGCTTAACACATAAATGTGCACATGTGAAAAGAAGAAGAAACGACATAAAAGGCACAAAAGAGAACACCAAGGCTTGATAATAGAGTTCATCCAATTTGGACTACGTCTGTGAGCCTAGCTCAACAATGGGGAGGCCTTTCTTATTAAATGGAATGAATAAACAGAATTACATTTAGCAATTTTTCCATAAAGAGGCTTATACCTCCAATCTACCTGATGGCTATGAAATGAATGCCTGAGATGGAGTGGTATGCAGCGCCAAATATTTCCACAGCTGTAGAAGGGGCTGGAATCATGGAACTATTCAAAACAGGTCAATAGACGCTCTCGACCTTTGCAAAACAGCATGATGCAACCATAAAGATGCCTCCTCCGTTCTCTTCCATTGATCCTCTTTTATAAAGGATTCTCGAACAAAATCCCATTTAAAACAGGGCGTGCCTGGTTAATAAGAGAGGTTGGTAGAGTAGAAGGATCGAAAGGTGCAACCGTTCCTGAAAATGGAATTTTTATCGTTGCATTGATAAAGCTTCAAAACCTCAAAAAACAATGCAAATTTGCCCAAAAACCATATACCCGGACCTCAAAAACCATTAAATCGGGCTTATTTTTCCTATGGGTCCATGTTGAGGTCGCAAATCAACGTATCGGGGTGTTCTTGTTCTGGTCCTTTGAAAATACCGACGGCTGATCGCTGATCACCGATATCGATGTCGACTGGTTGTGTTGGCATCCCGCACATATATCGCCCCAGGTGTATGTTGAGGGTTCCGTTGATCCGACTAATCGCCGATCGCATTATCTGCTCACCGATATCCTTATATGTGTGTGTGTGTGTGTGTGTGTGTGTGTGACCACCAATTTTGATTTGACCTTAAGGCTTAAGAATCCTTTTTCAAAGGAAATTCCTCTTTTTCTTAAGGATTGGAGAGCCATTCTTTTTGCAATAACTTCATCATCCGAACTTGGATTGAAGTACCGTTTGTACCGTTGGAATCAAAAAGATGAGATCTTCATTCTGGTCCTGAGTTGACTTCATTCTGATCACTTTGATTTCTAAGTTTTTCCATGTCAATGTATCTAAAGGTCCACTTGGATCTGCAATCCACATAGATTATCCACTTCCCATTCTTCTTAGGAACTAACACAAGAGGTGACACCCATTTACTATCTGAAATGGGGTATATGAACCTTTCATCTAGTAGTTTTTGCAATTCTTCTTCCACAACGTCCCTAAGAGTTGGGTTCATCCTCCTATGGGATTTTCGTAGAGGATTTCATCCTTCCTTGATGTAAATATGGTGAGTACAAACCGAGGGATGCACACATTTCATTTCCTTATAGTCCCAAGCAAAATCATACAGGTGTTTCCTTAGCACTTTGCACAATTTTTCTTCCTGTTTGGATGAGAGAGAAGCATTGATATTTAAGGTTATGGATGGGCCAAACTCTACAATATTGACATGGTATGGACTTGATTCAATATTTCATATGTAAACCCAAGGATTAATCCCATATTCTTTCATCAAATCATCAATTGGTATGGCAGTGGGAGGTTGATTCTGAAGGATACAGTCAATGCGATCATCTTCATCAGGTTGCCCCCCTCCTATAATAATGTCTAGAGTACAGATTAGGTGGGGGTGGTTTGATATAGTTCATCCTATTCCTCCTCTTCTAAGCACAAGGGTAATCCATGCTCAATAGAAGGCTAAGAAGGAGGGTACAATACTAACTATTTAGACAAATGTCCATTCTTAATGAGAGGATAGCCCTTAAACTTGGTTTTGGGATGTAGAACCAGGAAATAAATAGGATACTCCCAAGAGTCAATGGAGACCATAACATCTTCAACAACTCCCTCGGGATCTACTGTGGATCTATCTGCAAGATGCAACACTATGGTGGTATTTCTAAAACCCCCTTAGAGATTTAGCTTTAGCATGGTATCCTTAGTCATCACATTGACTACAGCCTTAAGATTAATCACAGTGTTAGGGACTATAAGGCCATCAATATGCATGTCTACTACAGGGCTTCTAGGGTCTAGATATCTCGGGAAGATTTCCCTCCTTAGCATGAAATCAGATAATTTCCCAACAAAATTTATGGTGGGGGTGTCTCTTTTTCTTCTCCTAGTATTTTTTAAATATTTGTACTTGATGGGCTTATTATAGATTAGAACATCTTTAATATCCTAAAGAAGGGGTATCTTAACACACAAATTCATCAATTCTCCCATAAGTTCAACATTTTCTGGGGTGTGCTGGCTAGGGTGGATCAACCTTTAAGGGAAATGAGGTGGATTGACCTGAGGAACACTCTCTTCCTTCTCTTCTTGAAGCTCTTCAGGTGGAAAAGGTGGGTGGTTATCTGGAAGCACTCTCCTAGATCGAAGGTTGATCTCTTGCATTTCCACAACATAAGTACGATAAGATGTCTCTTCACTCTAGACTTGGTGTGATTTCTTGTTGTTTGTGTTCATATTGAGTTGAGTAGGCATTGGAGGTTGCTTTGGTGGAGTAGGATGAGAGAGATGTGGTTGAGTTTGAGGTGAATTTAGTAAAGCTAGAGGTTGGTTAACTTGAGGCCTCCACCTTTGTGATGGATTGCGCTATTAAGAAGATTGGGGTGGATCCAACTGAAAAGGATGGTTGATAGGTTGAGGAGGAGATGGAGGAGCATATGATCATGAAGGAGGTGTGGACTCGGATGGATGAGTGGAAGAGTACCAAGGTTGTAAGGGTGTATTCTGATTTGGATTATAATAAGAGTAGTGTGCACCTTTCATTCCTTGTTGATATGGCCAAGGCCCTTGATGTCTTCTTTGATTGATGAAACAAATTTTCTTTGACCCCCTTTATGCCCCTTGATATACAAATTTTAGTCCTAGAAAAGAAGGGATTTGTCTGTTGCATGATTTTCTTCACAAACTAGGCAAACTTCTATGATATTCAATGGGCATTCATTCCTAGGATGTCTTTTGGTGCATCTAGGGAAGAAAATAGTTAGTGTGCTCTATGATTCATCTTGCTTTCTTTTGATTTGCATGGTATCCATTTTTAGTGAAAAGTTATGTGACATTTCACTCTTGAAATCCTCAAACATGTTACCTATCTCATTCTTAATGGATGTTGTGGAGGGAGAGGAACTAACTAAGCCTTGACTATCCCTACCCTTCTTCCTAGCAGCCCTAGAGTGATTCTTCAACACAATTTTAATGTCATCATAGGATAACTACTAGATATCTCCTCCAGATGACATTTTTAGGGTTTCCAACATATCCTCCCTAATGCCTCTGTGAAGAACTAGTTTGAGTGATTCAGGATCAAGGGTGGAGTTGGACCTTTTATAAATGAGTTGAAATCTCTCCCGATAGTCTTCTAGGGATTCATTAGGTCCAAGAGCCATCCTAAATATTTCTTCCTTGGTTTATTTTGACCTACGATAATCCCTATACTTTCTATTGAAGCCCTATTACATTTGGGACCAAGTAGTGATGCTAACCCCATGAAGACCCATAAACCAAAGCAACGTTGCATCTTTAAGGGTAGAGGGGAATAACTTTAGCTTCTACTCATCAGAGGCATAGTCATAGGTCCTACAGACAATTAAAAAATCAAACATGAAGTTATCAGGATCCTCAAAGGTTAATCCATGGAAGTGTGGAAGGGCAGTATGGATTATGCTCTTCATACTAGCCTCTCCATTGGTCTCTCTGATAGGGAAAAACTCATTGTGCCTATTTTAAACCATAGTTTGGGTAGGCGAAGTGGGTTCTTCTTCTTCGCCAATAGGTTCTTCAAAAATTTCAGGTTTCTCACCTAAAGGTTCTTCTAACTCCCCTGTGGCCAGAGAGGGAAGCTCTCAATCACCGAAGAACAGGGAAGGTTGGTTGTTTGAGGGTGTGGGGATTTTTGGTAAGAATTTTCCCTAATTATCCCTACTCCTATGAGGCATGAAAGAAACATATCTCTCTCTCTTTCTCTCTCTCTCTCTCTCTCTCTCTCTTCTCTCTCTCTCTCTCTCTCTTTCTATATATATATAAGTATATATAATATTATATATATATAGATATAGATTTATACTTTTCAAATACTGTATGTAAAATAGAAAATGATGCTTAAGCAGAAATAACATCTACATAGACGCCTCCTCGACAAAAATGCCAAAAGCTGGTGATCCCTAGTATTTTCCCAAGAATGTTGCAACCCCCAAGGGTTTCTCAACTCAAATTATCAACCCAGGGTTCTTACAAAATTCGAGGTGACAATGTTATATGCACAGTAGATAGGGTTTCACTAATGCTACCCTCAGTTGTGACATTATAACAAAAGTGATCAGAGACCATTCCCTCTATTGAATTAGAGTGAAAGCTTGATGATAAAGGTACAACTGGAAATTACTTCTAGCTATGAAAATTGAAATTCCATTGACTCAACTTGTGAATACTATCTAATCAACTCATGAAAAGACCAAGGCAAATCTACTTACAGAAAGAAAGCAATTTTATCTTTTGAAATCCATCAAAATACTAAATCTACTTGTAGAAAGGAAACTATTTTGTCTTGCATAATTTATGAAATTATCAATCATAATTGCATGCACCATCTACCTAATTCACACTTGATTCTAAATCATTAACATAATTTCATTATACTTGTGATAAACAAAACTAACTCTACTTTGTTTTTGCAATGGAGAAAAGGAATAGTTGGAGTGGCCTAGGAGCTTGCCCTGATCATAAAATCATAGGTGGGGGTCATCATTCATCTAGAATAAGTCAAATTTGTAGTGGCGGTCAAAATTGATGAAGGAAATTAATGCTACAGATTTGCTATAGGCGATTGCTATAGGAGGCCTATAATGCTATGGGAAAGTTTGCAATGTCCCGAGAAAAAAAAAATTGGACCCTATATTAGGTTGGGCGAACCTACCTATGGTTTTCGGTCCATGGTATTGGATGCTTCGGCATGTATAAATATGTATTGTAAACATTGAAAGGAATATAATGAAAATCATGCTGGTAGTCTCTCGTGTTTGAGATCCAGTGGGAAATCTCTGTGTATATGTGTTTTATGTGTTATGCTCTCGCATTTTTATTTTCCCTGTGATTTAGAATTCGTATGCAGGTAATTTCTGTACGGGGTTAAAACCTACATCCAAGTGGGTTTTGAAGGTGAAAATGTTATCTTGAGGATATGGGGAGGTGGATTGAAGTTGCAGAAAATGGAGGGAGGTTGGTTTGAGCCCCTATCAAAGATCAGGACCTCTTAGCGGTCTTTCTTTCACTAGGATAAGTTCTCTCAGTATACTAGGAAAATGGCTTATAAAATAGGGTTTTGGGACATAATTTGGAAGTGAAAGGAGAAGATGAAGGAACTCAATATGGAAGTGGTAAAGGTGAACTACCCTATAGATGAACCAACCCTGTAATCAATCACATGAACACATCCATTTATCATTAACAAAATGAACTAACTTATGATGGAAAAGATGAGTTGAATTTAAATAACTAATTTATGGTATAACATTGATCTAATCACTAAAATGACTTCTAAACTACAAAAAGAAAATGTAAAATAGGACAACTAACATTAATATATTTCCAAGAAATCATAAAAATTATATTTTTGGACCACGGTTGTGAATCCTTTCGCTCATTCTTCGACAAGAGAGGTGATGTAGAGGCTGCAACCACATAATTTTATAGTTTAACCTCTACTAAAATGAAAAAAATTATGAACTTCTTGGAATCAAGAAGAAACATAAGTACAAGAAGAGGGACCAAAGCCTTTATTTTGGGCCTAAACCCAAGGGTCTCAACCCTCTAAAACTAACTCAAATGCAGCTTAAAACCCCACTTCTCAGTATCAAAATGTGCAGGTCTAATACATATCATAAAAGCTTAAATTAACAATGTCAAGCTTCAAACTCAATAGCTACAACTAGCTGAACAAAAGATTTGAATCCTAATGAGCTCTTCCTCTAGTTTATTTATACAAAAGGGGAGATGAATAAACTCCCTTGAAATTAGGAGTGGTTCCCTCCTTGATCTCGAAAATGGCGGATCTTGTCCCTCTTGATATTCACTTGGACTAGGTGTCACTCAGTCACCAATGAATTTGAACTAGTGAGAGAGGGTATTATGATCCCAAGTTGAGATTAGGGAGTTAAGGAGGTGGAAAAACCCCCTAGATTCTCACCTAGTTGTCTCCATTAAGCCCTTGCATAGTAATAACCTAAAATATGCTTCATTTTCTTGAAATTAAACTCCTTTCACTCCTCTTACTATGTATAATAAAACAAAAAATGTGAATTAATGTAAGATAAAGATAGTTTTAAGGCTAAAGGATGGCATAATGATCTTCAAAATTTAGCCATTTATGGGACTCATCACCTCCATCTTCTCATTCAATGATCAACTTGTCCTTTCATCTTCATAAGTGTCTTCTAGGATAATCTCCTTCTCCTTATCTTCAATCATCACCCTATCATGTGGAGGTGTTGTACCTGCAACTGGAGATTGCTCATAATGAGAATGAAAATCACAGATGGAACTAGAACTGGGTATTGGAATGGAAGAGAGATGAGGGATTTCACAATGCACAATTCAAGGGGTTGGGAGCAAAGGATTGGTGCTTGTGACTGTGCAATGTGCAGTTTTAGAGGCCTAAGGAAGAAGATTACAGAATTGAGGAGCTTAGTGATGCAAACTTGCATATTGAGACTGCACAACACATAGTTCATGATAGAGGGAGGCCAAGGGATTGCACAGTTTCGAAACTCAAGAAGGAAGGGAGACTACTTGCTTCCTGTTATTACAAAATGCGTAGAAGGAGACTGAAGGGGGGGTTGATTGCATAGTTCTGGAGGTCAGGAGGCTAGGATTGGGCACTCTAACTATGCAATGTGTAGTCCTTGGAGGCAGAAACTACACATTGCAAAGTTCCCAGAGGCAATGGAGCATGCTTAAGGATTTCCACTGTGCAATGCATAGTTCAAGGAGGGCAGGCTAGGCTCCAGTTGGTCAAGCAGGAAATATCCATAATTTGGCTAAGTGTGGGATTAGTGAAGCTGATGTGAAACTAAGGTTGGAATTAGGCATGATCACACACTCAGAATAGTAAAAAAAACATATAAAAATCAACACATAGAAACAACATGGTCCTGTAATTGCAATGGAAAAATAACATATTGCTCCCAGTGCGACACTTAAGATACACTTTATGACGCTGGTGATGACACTTGTGTGACAATGCATGAAACTTTTGGAATGCGTCTAATAAATTTATATGTGATAAATAAGAACCATTGACACCAAATTACCCTCTTGAAATATACCATAACATTTTTTTGTGATGTGTGACCCTTCCCATGCAAAAGATGACACTTGAGTTTTCTTCCAAAAGGGACTAGAAAACTTAAAGGATATACAATGGAATGACTCTCACTACTAGAAATGACAACTTGCAAGGTAAAGGTAGGCTCTGAAAACTGGTTAAAACTTGCATGATCCCTCCAAAGGGTCTTGGCTATGGAAAAGGTGGTCCCACAACTACAGTAGAATCACCTAGGTTCCATGACCTTAGGAATTTTGTAGCATGATAACATTCAACATGACATATGGTAAACCAAACTTATGGAAGAGATGGCCTTGTAATGTTCATATCCTTTAATCTCTCAGTTAGATCAATGATCTGATGTTGTAAACCAATGATAGTAGGGTCATTAGAAGCTAAAGCTACTATATATTTATGAGGATACTCTAACATCACTTCGATTTTCATAGCTTTCTCCAATGCATCTTGTATGGTGTCAATATTCTACTGCATTAGGGAAATTTTGGTTAGCACTAATAATGCTTTGATAAACCATTCTTTTTGATGATGCAAATGAATATGATAAGTCAATTTTCCAAATACATCCATAAACTATTGCATGCATTCACATGAAGTTTATCCCTCTCGTTGTTAGATATCCCATAACTTAGCTAGACATTGTTTCTTTTTTTGAGGAAGTTTATGCTTCTTAATAAATTATTTCTTTACTAAATCCAAAGGAGGATTATGATTTGTATCCAACCACTTAACAGACAATCGGATGTCCATATCCCTCAAGGTAGTCTGAAACTCAACGACTTTAGAATCATCTGGAGTTTGTCTATCCCTCCAAATACCTTTGCATGGGTACCAATGTTGATCTTCATATTGATCTCCTCGACTCGAAAAATCACAGTACTGAGTAAATGATCCCACCACATTCCTAGATATTGATGTATGACCAAGTTAAACTAGAACAAAGCCTTGTGAACCAAGTTGTGAAAAAGTTGTAAATGTAGTTGAATACCACTACCACCAAACTACTGGAACTACTGGATCTACCAGAGCCATCAATTTCATACACTTTATGAACTTTATCGAACTTCAATTTTTTTACTAACTTTGAAATAAAACTGGCAAGATTTTGATAAAGTACCAAGGGGGGTTTAGGCAGAGAGATAACCACATTGTTGTCTTATGGACTGCTACTTGCGGGGAAGGAATCATTTTCATGGAATAATATCCTCACGAACAAATTCATCTCCTCATCCATTGGAATGCTCTAATCAAATCATCGTGACTATTTAAATTGGCATTTTTATTGTTTAGATTCCCTTTTACTCCTAATAGGCTCCACTATCCCTACTTTTACCTCCTATGTCGTTTTTTCTATCTCCTCTAGTTGCACTAGAATTTAACCCTTCAACTACTTCCTCATTCCACAACTCTGAATTTCCCATTCCTCTAATTTGTAACATTATAATGCTCAACACTTCACCTATCTACTACAACTCTCCTTGTCTTCTCCTAATCTCATGCAACTTATGCTCCCTCCATTCATTAACTATATGTTACCTTCTAAGTGCTCTAAAGTCTCATTCCTTCTGTAACTCTTATGCATCCATCACAAATTCCTCTCATCTTTATCTCAATGGTCCAACATCTCTCCCATGAACCCTAACCCCATTACAAGGATTTTATGCTACCATATTGGTTTGTTCAAATTAAAATAATATCTCTTGCACCATAAGAACCTTAATTGAGAGAGGAATTTGTTTTATCAATCTACCTCTCAAATTGTACTTAAAAATTGCTTAAACTTTAGAGAATGACTATTGGTTCTCTATAGATAACTCAATAATAATATAGCCTTCCAAAGTGGCTAGAAAACAACCCTAGTTATTTAATTATCCAACCAATGTAAGGAAGCGAAGTCAATTATGGTCCAAGTTCTGAATATTCATCTCACACTCCCAATTTCCTTATTATGCCACAATCTACTCAACCAATGGTACAATTCTTCAAGGAGATTTCACCACAAGATGATCACATGGAGGCTCCACAAAAGTAATTTCTTCCCTAACCCAATCTAGGTTTTTCTACCACAACTTGGCTTGTTGATGAAAAATAAATCAAGGTTCTTTTATCACCATTCTCGAATGTTAATATTAAGCATACTTGTAGATATAAGTCTTTCATATTAATCACATTGATAGGATTTGGTCGACATTTTGAACCAACTAATGTGGTCCATCCTTAGGACAAGGTGAAGAATCAATGGACCTTAAGGAATAAATAGTATGGATGCATCATCGTCTAGAAATAGGTGTTGAAAAATAGTCATTGCTAAATTAGTTAAATTAGTTAATCAGGTAAGTAAAATAATATTAATTATTAGAGGAGAGGATTTATTTATTAAAATAATATATATTTGGTTAAAAACTAGCTGTTAGGAATAAATAATTATTATATTAAATTTAAATATTTACTATTTTGTTATAAAATTACTTTATTCAATATTGAAATACTATACAAAGTCAATAAATTTTATTTTTGAGAATTCTATTTAAACTAAATAAATAAATAAATAAATAATAAATGAGGTTACTTATTGATATTAGATTTATTAAGTGACCTAATATTGTGTAAAATGAAAATTTTAGAGAAAGACTCAAATTTCATAAAAATAAAAATGAAGGTTAAAAGGGGATAAATTACATAAAACTATAGTTAAAGGATTAGAAAATTATTTAATACTCATGAAATATTATTAAGTGCATTTAGTTGAGTTAACCAATTTAATAATATTGAAAAAAAATAAAAAAATTAATAAGGATAATAAAAAAAAATTAAAAAGGAGAAAGGAGAAGAAAGGGAGAAAGAGTCAGGAAGAGAGAGCCAGAATCTAGCTCTTACTCAATTTCCAAACATCATCCCTATTAAAATTTATGGCATTCCTTTCAATCTCAATTGCTTCCATAAGTTTCCTATGGTGGAAGTGATCTACCTTCACAATGAATTTGGATTCTTCAATGCAGACATGGTGTTTCTATTTCTCTGCATGTTCGGCTAGGGCTGATGCAAGGGAGCAGTTGTGTCTAATATCAGCAGCATGGTCATTGATTCTATACTTAATAGACCTACTTCTTTCTCCAATGTAAGGGATGCCATAGGAGTAGGGAACAAGGTAGACCCCTTTCAATTCCTTAGGGTCAATAGGGTCTGTAATGGATCTAAGAGAATTTTTAATGGTATGGAGGGGTTTGAACAAAGAAGAGATATTAATCTTCTTAAGGATATGGGGTGATCCAAAATGGATTCAGTTTTGCCTCTAGATCAAAGTATTCAAATACAGGTGAAAGTGGGCTCACGTTGAAGTTCTCATTTACAAATCCAACGATGCAAACAGCGTGTAAATCCGACTTCGAATGAAGAAATTAGAGCCAATCAAAGATTTAGGTCAATGGTCAATACCTACATCAGTAGGACACGTGGAAACTCGGGAATGAGTCACAGGTTCTGGATGATGTCAGTGAAGAAGGTGACATGGCAATTTGTGATTGGTTCATATAGCAAGTGATTGGATCAGTCTGATCAATGAATGAGAGTGGAGATCATCTGATCAGACGAGATCGACCTATATCACGTCAAGAGATGCAAGCAGGTTAACCTTGAAAACAAACATGATATGGTTATTCAAAAGAAGTTTAACTTCTTTGAGTTCCGGCAGGAAAGCGGTAAGTGGTATATCACGCGCCTTAAAGACTGGAAATGGTTTTTTGAAAATTCCCGCGATTCCACTTAGCGGTCGACACATGGCACACCAAAACAACTTTTCTTGTGTACTTTCGGAGTCTTAACCATCAGGCTAGTGGGAGCACGATATTGCGGGGCAGTTGTAGGATTGAGTAGGATGAATTGATGGTGGAGATCAGTGAAGTCGTTGGATCGTGCGGGGAATGTGATAACCATTGGATTGCTTGGTATCAAGATCTACACCGGGAAAAGGCCGGAAGATCGGGTTCAACCCCACACCCGCTGATCCTTTGGTTTATCCTTTGTTTTTAATGTTATCGTATTATTCCACATTCACCGCAGTTTGTAAATATACATGGTATATCAATACCATATCACCAAGAGAGTTGACTAATATGGTTTCGAACCATTCCAGGGGGTCCGGAGGTCATAGTGACCAAATATAGTCGAGTTTATACTCATTTTGACTCAAAAACTTGAGCTGAACATAGTGTTGAGTTCCATTTTCATATTTGAGACACTATTTTTGAGCACATACTTGTAACAACAATTTGAAGACATAATAAAGACGTCAGCACTGGAAGTGAAAGGACAAGGAGATGTAGCTAGGAAATCTGGTGAACTCATCTATTAAATTTGGCTATGTTGATATGTTTGAATGTGTTTTTCAAGTTGTTTATGTGTTTATGTTATTTGCAATATTTTCAATCCATTGCACTAAGTAACATAGGAAACTTCACACATAGTCTATAATACCTTTTTCATTAACGGATCTAGTGGTATCAGAGCTAAGGGTTTTTAAGGTTGGCAATTTTGTTAGGAGATTTGAATGCTTACTAGGTTGAGGCTTAGATGGGGTGAAGGTGAACTTGTTGAGGTGAATCTAGAGATTGGAAGGGTCTTTTCACAAATAAGGATGGCAGCTGAAACTCCACTTGGGTCAGAATCCCAATTCTTGGATAGTTTCATGACAATATGTGTGATGGTGGAAGAGATGTATAATGAGTTTAAAAAGGGTAAGGGTGTTGGCACTTCATCACCTAAACTAGACAAAGGAGCAGAGGAACCTTTTCTTTTTGTTCCTCTAGATAAAGAAGATAAAGGATTATGAGGAATGCTTCTCATCATCATTGTCTTCTTCTCATAAGACTATTTCTGCTAAAAATAAAAAGAAGAAATCCTCTTTGATCAAATTAGATGTAAAATTTGATTTTCCAATTTATGATGGAGAACTTAATGCTGAAAAACTGGATAATTGGATAAGGCAAATTGATGTATATTGCAGGGTGCAGAAAGTTGATTCAGAAAGGAAGAAGATCCAGCTTTCTAGTCTTCAACTTGGAGGAACTGCACTTGTATGGTGGGAAGGAAAGACAAAAGAAGATCTCCAAAAACATGGTAAAATCATTTCAACTTGGAATGAATTTGTTTCTTCCATTAAAAATCAATTTTATCCTTTGGCTTATATGCAACAAGCAATGATGAGTTGGAAAACACTACATCAATTAAAAGGTCAAAGTGTTCAGAGTTATACTGAAGAATTCTGTAAGAGAGATTTAACATTAGGAATATCACTAGAATCACTAGAGAAATTGTTGAAATACTGTGGAGGTTTTCCGTTACACCAAAACCCGTAGGTGTTGATAAATGTTACAAATCAGTAACTAGGATCCCCAGGGTGGAAATTACGAATTCCATAGAGGTGCGGTGATTCTTCCAACACCCCCCCTCAAACACAACTTGGGGGAATCGAACCTAGGTCCAAGCTCTGATACCATGTGGAGGTTTGTCGTTACACCAAAACCCGCAAGTGTTGGTAAACGTTACAAATCAGTAACTAGGATCCCCAAGGTGGAAATTACGGATTCCATAGAGGTGCGGTGATTCTTCCAACAACTACATATGTGGTCTTCATAGTTATTTGAGGCATACCATACTTATGTTTAATCCAACTAGCTTAGATGATGTATCAGTTCAAGCAACTCATCTAGAATCTAGAGGTAAAAATGTAACCCAAGATGTTGGGAAATCATCCAAATCTATTAAAAGCAAGAGTAAAGGCAAGAAGAAACTGAAATGGAAGGAGATGAAAAAAAACACTGTGCAGAAGGATAAACCTTCATGCACTCATTGTAATAAGGAAGGACACGATGAGGCACACTACTGGAATTTGCATCTAGAATTGAAGCCTAAGAAGTTCGGGAGAAAAGAGAGAAAGAATGCTGCTGCTATTCAAAAGGACTTGGGATCAGACTCAAGGGACGAGACAACAGTTACAACTATAGGTATAAAAGGTAAATATTCTAAAGCATCTACAAGTACTTCTTCGCATTTTGTTGATAATGATAACGATGAGAGGGAAAGAAATGAGCTATTTCATATTAGAGTCATTTCCAAGCATACTAAAATTGATACTTTATTTGAGTGGGACACTAGTTAATTTGATTTTTGAAGAAATTGTAAAGAAGTTGGGTATGGAAACAAAGCCTCATAAAAATCCATATCCATTAGGTTGGGTGTGTGATAAAACAAATCTACAAGTTACGAAACAATGTAAAATTCTTTTTTCTATTGGGTCAAAGTTTGTAGATGAGGTTGAGTTAGACATAGTCCCATTCGACATATATGGAATTGTATTAGGAAGTCCATATTTGTACGATAGAATTCTATCTTCTATCAAATTGAAAATAAGTATCAACTCATTAAGGATGGAACTGAATATATTGAAGGGCTCATAAACTCAAAGATAACTTCTCTCTCATAAATTCAGGATAGGTGAACAGAATTGTAAATTCAAGTAAGAAATTTTTACTTATGATTGTAAAAACAAAGGATATTGATAAATTCGATGCATTCCAAGGCTGTAATCCTAAACAGAAAGAAGATCTAGTTAAAGTTGTTTCCGATTATAATATTCTGTTTTAAGATCCTAAAGGGCTTCCACCCAAGCGAGAGATAGAACATGAAATTTATTTACATCAAGATGCTTCCCTACATAACATTGGAATGTATAGGTTATTAGCTCTAGAGAATGAAGAGATAAATAAATAGGCATAGGAATTTCTCAATCAAGGGTTTATTCAACCAAGCACATCACCATGTGGATCACCTATTGTGTTAGTGTGAAAGAAAGATAGTTCTTCGATAATGTGAATTATTTTTAGAGCATTAAATAAAATCACAATAAAGAATCGATATCCTCTTTCTCATATTGATGATTTGTTAGATCAGTTTAAGATGCAGTTTACTTCTCTAAACTAGACTTGCGAAGTAGCTACCATCAGATCAGAGTTGCAGAACAGGGTGTATGGAATACTTCTTTCAAAACAAAGAAAGGACTCTACGAATGGATGGTTATGCCTTTTGGCTTAACTAATGCTCTAGCTACATTCATGCAAGTCATGAATGATGTATTTAGACCATTCTTTGATGATTTTGTAATAGTTTATTTAGACGATATTCTTGTTTTTAGTAGAACATGGGATGAACATATAAAGCATGTAAAGCAGATTTTAGATGTTTTAAAAAGAGAAAATATCTATGTAAAACTATCAATATGTGAATTTTGTAGAACATCTTTGAATTATTTGGGTTATATTGTAGGGGGTGGTGAATTGAAGATACATCCCTCTAAGGTTGAAGTCATTGTAAATTGGCCTAAGCCCAATATTGCTACAGAAGTCAGAAGTTTCTTAGGGGCAGCGCAATATTGGAGAAACTTTATTTTTAACTTTTCTATGATTGCAGCTCCTTTACATGCTTTGAAAAGTGTGAAACATGTTGTTCAGTGGGGAGGAAAACAACAGAAATCCTTCAACACATTGAAAGAAAGGATCGCTACAGCGCCAATACTGGCACTTCCAGGTCTTCAGCATCCATTTGAGATCGAGACAGATGCAAGTGAATATGCCATGAGGGCAGTGTTGATGCAACATAGAAAGCCTATATGCTTTCATTATGAGACATTCACATTAGCGGTAGTTAACTATCCTACATATGATAAATAATTGTATGCATTAGTTCAGAGTGTTAAAAAGTGGAAACAATATATAATGGGTAAAGAGACAATCATACAGACAGATCATCAACCACTTCAATATTTACACTCACAAATTAAATTGCAAAAATCAAGACATTACAAGTGGATGGGTTTTCTACAGTAATTTTATCTTGTTATCAGATATAAGAAGGGCATACATAATAAGGTTGTAGACATGTTATCAAGACCAATTATAAATTCATCCGCAATACTTATGCATAATTCGGTAATTCATGAAAGTTACATTGAACAATATGCTCAAGACACAAATTTTAAGGATGTATATGCAACTTTAAGTCATGGCAAGCAAGTAGAAGAATTGGATTATTACAGAAAGGACAAACTCTTATATCATTTGGGAAAGTCATGGATTCCACAAACTGAAAGAGTTAATATAACTTAAGAAGCACAGACTTCTCTCATATCAGGTCATTTTGGTGTAAGTAAAACAATTGCATAATTACAAAGATTATGCTATTGGCCACGAATGAATGAGGCAGTTTATAGATATATTAAAGGATGTATTATGTGTGCCACAATCAATCAAAGTAATAGAAAATTTGGCTTGCGTACTCCACTTCCAATTCCTTCTCATCCTTGGGAAAGTGTTTCCATGGATTTTGTTGGGGGATTGCCAAAGTCTAGAAAGGGTCATGATTATTTGTATGTAGTTGTGGATAGGTTTAGTAAGATGTGTATTTTGACACCATGTAATAAACAGGTCACACCTGAACAAACTGCAAAGTTGTTCTTTCAAAATGTATGGGTTCATTTTGGGTTACCCACTTCTATTGTATTTGATCGAGATTCTCGATTTGTTCGGAAATTCTGGTCAAATCTATGGGATTTAATGGACACAAAGTTAAAGAAGAGCATGACATTTGATCCATAAATAGATGGTCAGACAGAAGTGGTCAATAGGACAGTGATACAGTTTCTTCGAGGATATTGCAGCAAGCATCCCAAACTTTGGGATGAGCATTTGTGTTATGTGCAACATGCATACAACCATGCAAAACATTCTTCTACTCAGAGATCTCCTTTTGAGACTTGTTTTGGTTTTATACCAAAGTATCCCTTAGATTTTTTCTTTGGTAAAGACATAGTAGTTGATGGACACAGTGATGTGGACAAAGAAACCAAGTTCATTGAACAAATCCATGAAATTCACCAACCAGTGCAGGAACAACTGGAAATAAGCCAAGCAAGGTATAAGGCACGACATGACAAGCATCAAGTTGAGCATAGTTTTCAAGTTGGTGATCAAGTCTGGATGTACATTAGCAAAGAAATACTACAAGGGGAAGGTAAAAAGTTGAAACCAATTAGATATGGTCCTTTAAAAATACTTGACAAAATTGGTGAAAATTCTTTCTGCCTAGATCTACTAGCTTATATGAAAATCTATTCCATCATAAATGTTGAAAAACTGCGGTTATATGAACCTTCATTGATTGAAGATCTCAAAGAGCAAGGTCAGCTACCTTCCATTGAAGATCTTTTGCCCGAGTATCTCAATGAGCTACAGGAGGGCATAGTTCTTGATAGGAGGATAAGGACTTTACGATGGGGAAATGTTGAGTATCTTCAAGTTAGAATCAAAGGTACAAATCCAAGTAAAGCACAATGGATAGAGATTGGAAAGTGTGGGAACTTTATCCTCACTTACTCAACAGCTAAAACCAAATTTTGGTGGACCAAAAGCTTCCAGTGGGGAGGAGTGATCCAAAAGGGATTCAATTTTTCCTCCAAATCAAAGTCTTCAAATATAGGTGAAAATGGGCTCACGTTAAAGTCCTCGTTAATATGAATTCAACAGTGCAAACAATGTGTAAATCTAAGTCTGGATGAAGAAATTAGAACCAATCAAAGATTTAGGTCAATAGTCAATGCTTACATTAGAAGCACTCGTGGCAACCCGTGAATGAGTCACAGGTTTTGGATGATGTCAGTGCAGAAGGTGACGTGGAAATTTGTGATTGGTTCATACAATAGGCGATTGGATCAATTTGATCAATGAACGAGATTGGAGATCATCTGATCAGAGGAGATCGACGCATATCGTGTCAAGACATGCAAGCAGGTTAACCTTGAAAATAAACACGATATGGTTATTCAAAAGAAGTTTAACTTCTTTGAGTTATGGAAGGAAATCAGTAAGTGATATATCACGCATCTTAAAGGCTGGAAATGGTTTTTTGAAAATTCACGTGATTCCACTCTGCGGTCGACATGTAGCACACCAAAATAGATTTTCTCGCATGCTTTCAGAGTCTTAACTATCGGGATAGTGGGAGCGCGATATTGCGCAACAGTCGTAGGATTGAGAAGGATGAATCGACGGTGGAGATCAACCAAGTCATTGGATCGCGCGGGGAATGCGATAACCGTTGGATCACTTGGTATCGAGATCTGCCCCGGGAAAAGGCCAGATGGTCAAGGTCAACCCCACGCTCGCTGGTCCTTTGGTTTATCCTTTGATTTTAATGTTATCGTATTATTCCATGTTCACCACAATTTGTAACTATACATGGTATATCAATACCATATCACCAAGAGAGTTGACTAATGTGGTTTTGGACCATTCCAGGGGGTCTGGAGGTTATAGTGACCAAATACAGTCAATTTTATACTCGTTTTGACTCAAAAACTCAAGGTGAACATAATGGTGAGTTCCATTTTAGTATTTGTGACTCTATTTTTGAGCTCATACCTGTAACACAAATTTGAAGACATAATAAAGAGGTCAGAACTGGAAGAAAAAGGACTAGGAGACATAGCCAGGAAATCTAGTGAACTCCTTTATTAAATTTGGCTGTGGTGATATGTTTAACTATGTTTTTAAAATTGTTTATGTGTTTATGTTATTTGCAATCTTTTCGATCCATTACACTAAGTAACATAGGAAACTTCACACATAGTCTATAATACCTTTTTCATTAACGAATCATGGGGAATCCTATCTGTGGTTCCTTGGATATATGTGAGATTGTAGTGAAGTAAAATTATAAGTGCAGACACAAATGAATTCATCTAGCCCAATAATGGGTTTAGCCACAATAGATACATTCTATGGAAGATTCCGTTAGGTTAGAATCAATCAAGAGGGCCTACCTCTTGGTCCACTTATCCTGCTTGATGATGTCCTCACTTGCTCGCTCCAACAATCTCTCACTTCCTTCTTCAAGCTCCTGAAACAAGTAAACAACAACAGACCATAAACATAATAATAGACAAATTGAAATTCAACCTACTTAACAAGTCAAGAAACATTAAGCCATGAATATGTAATATTACAAAACATGTAGGAAATAATTCGATAGTTGCATATATTAATATCAAAGAGAGATTAAAACCATTTGTCTTGACATCGCAGTCTTCCTCTGACAAGACCAGGTTCCCACACATCTTTGCTAGCATTCCACGATGGCTTCAAACAAAAATAGTTTTAAAGCTCTTCCCTTTAGGCTTCACCCCAAACCAAATCACATTTCTCCCTCACACAACTAGATAGCTACAACTAGTAATAGCTTTCCTGTATACTCCAAACCAAATAGCATCAACACTCAACCAAAAACTATGACTAGGACTAGCTTGTAATTGGGAAGAAGGGAGGTTTATATAGGAAATATGGATGGGAGATGGATCCTCTTCTAATGGGAGAAGGACTTATCCCTTGAGGTAGTTCCATCATTATAGGGGAAAGGAACCCAAATTATCATGCTTGACCCAATTCAGCCAAACCATTTACCAAACTTCCGTTACAGAGCTTCTAGAGCTGGAAGCTTTAGCTCTAATTTTAAAAACATTCCATAACAGGACTGGTGTGATTGAAACACAGCTGAGTCACTCCGGTTGGCACATGGAGTAGTGCTAATCTCCACCCATCAGTGCACGGGAGACAAAGGCCATTAGCATCGGTCTTGTAAACTGGGAAAAACAGAAGTTTCAGGGGAAATTGTGCAAAAGGGAAATGATCTGCTAATGAAGAGGGACATAATGGAAGTTTCTTGATGAAGGCAAAGCATGCGGGGTTCACTGTAGAGGTCATCTAGGATCAAGGAACGGGGAGTTTAGGGACAGTGACAAAATGTTGTGTAACAGATGCCCCCTAAAGCGTGAAGGTCGAGCTGGAGTGAGGGATGAAATGCTTTATAAATCAGTGCAGGGAACTAGTCTACCATCGGGAAACCTGCAAGCAAGTACAAATACATATACACAAACTGATATATCTGTCAAATGACACATGAATTGTGGCATGGAAGTAGCCATCCAAAGAATGATCATGTAAATGGATCTAGGTATGGGTGCAGCCATCCGTCAAAGAGGATCATAATGAAACCAAGGTATGGTCGCAACCATCTAATAATGACAAGGATCACATATGATAACTCATGGTCTGGTCATAGCTAGCCATTGGAAAGAGACATGCATATCATCATAAACCATGTCACACCACTTCGCAACCTGGATGTGTGTGATCTGAGTCAAGGGTCTTGCGCTCTAACATGACTCGATCAAAGTACAGATCCTAGCATGTGAATAGATGTGTTGACGTCAAACATGCTAGAAAGTCACTTGATTACCAGTCAATGATGTAAACTATTAACAAGTGCGAGAGAAGTCACCAATAATGACAATGGTCCTTAAGGTACTATCAGCACAATTCACGAATGATATGACTTGTCATCGAGTGCGAAGAACTTGCCATTAGGGCATGCAAGCTCTAAGGTACTGGAAGGGAGTCTCTTGGTCAACTTCATGGATAATGAGTTGAAGTCGACAGAAAGCAATCGTGTCGAAGGAGGGCCATAATGCATCCCACATCATCAACACGAGATGAGAGGATGTAAAATTATTTTGGATGATACAGAGAATCAGAGGTTAGTGTAATTGCAGAGGGACAACTTTTGAATATATCGGCGACACAACTGGGAGTTTGGCAGCTTTTGGATCCATGGGATCAGTGGTCATGATGACATTGCAGAGATTAGATAGAAGGCAAAAAATGAACGTCCCAAACCCATTAAGGTCAAAAATGAAAAGGAGGATGTCCCAACCCAACACGAAGCAAAGAGTGTCATATTCCAGAGTGAGCTACCGACATGACTAATAGATTTCCAAATTTTCCCCTACCATTTCTAGCAAGTACCCCAATTATTTTTGAATCACAAGCTTGAAGGGGATTGCATGATAAATCAAACATTATGATAACAAACCATCAGAGATATCATGAAATATTGATGTTTAGCCATTGGATTATCAAAGCAATGTAATATCGAAGGTTCTTTCAAAGTAGGTTACGATAAACAAAAGTTCTGATATCATAAAACATGTCAAGGTTTGTTTTTGAATATTAGGAGTTTCATTTTTTAAAAGTTCTGATGAGGATATGGTTTGAAGGGGGAGAGGAGGACCACTTGAAGTGGGACCTGTTGTAGCGGCTACAAACACCTTCCAAAATGTTTCCTATGCTTTGATTTTAGAGCCTTCCTTCTAAACCACAACAACTCATCTTTAACTGATCTAGGTATCCATGCTTTGACTGAGACTTATCCTTTTCATTTTAGCTTTGGTTTGCTTACTTATTTGAGTTTCTAATTGACAAGCTAATCTCCTAAGTTGGTCCCACAACATTTCTAGGTTTTCCCCAGAAAACTACATAATTCTTGAGGGAAGCTAGCCTTGATGTTGGGAATTAAGTTGTCTTAACTGCTAGTGATTCTTGATCTCAGGAAAAGTGCACTTATGAGGGGCCATCCCTACACTGAGCTTAGAAATTGTGTAACCCTCCTTGATCTCAGAAACTGCACAGTGCACTAAGTTGGCAAGTTTCCTCATTCCTGAAATTGCATCGTCTTCCCTGGGAGTGTGCATGGCAAGTTTCCCTGGAAAAAAAGAAAAAAAGCAAAAAAGAAAAAACATCCCTAAAAATAGGGATCTAGTTTTAGTATCCTGAAGGAGGTACTTGTGCTATTTTTAGAAACTTATGCCAAATGTCACCTTTTCCTTGATTTTAGGCACATGCTTCATAAACCCTAATTTGTCCAAATCTATTTAATTGACGTTTCTAGAGCTCATTTGCAAACTTGATCTTAGAGCTATAGCATTCCCAAGGAGCTCAAGGAACCTTCAATGCGATCGTCATTGCTTTTCTAGGTGAGTTTTTCTTCTGTCGTCTTTTGCCATTTTTTTTGTTGCTTTTGGTTGTTTAGCTTGTGAGAGTGTTATTTCACCTACTTCTCTCCATGATTGTTGACATTTTGACTTTTGTTAACTTGTAGAAGTGGTTTTTAAAGTTATAGATTTCTTGTCCCAAGTGTCACATGATTTTTCCTGTTTTTGCACCAACGATCATCTTTAAGGTGACTCTCCTCACATGCTTCATTTTCCTTTATTTTAATCAATTTTTTCACTTGTTTCACATGCATGCATCAACATTTAGTCATATTTTCACTCTAATTCACACTATATTTAAGATCTACTTGTTTTTCACACTACCCTTGGGTAGATCTGGGTTCCCTTGTCTGGATCTCACTTTTCACAGCTAGCACAATGCAATATGGAGCCTCTGGCTTAACTTCTAGAAATGTGTAGAGCAGAGCTTGGGTTGGCTCCAACTGCACACTATGTGGTTCTAGGAGCCAACATCCCAGATTTTCCATTGAGACTGTGCAATGCACAGTTTCTCCTAGGCCTTGGCCAAGGCTGAACTACGCATTGCATAATTCCAGTCATTAAGCTTCCACAATGACTACTGGGACTACGCAGTGCACAGTTCCCACAGTTAGTCATTCATCCCTATCAAGAAAAACTATGCAATCCCTCACATCAAGTGCCTGAGTTGCTGCTTGATCTTGCCTTGAAGTGTTTTTGGTTTTAAACTGACATTTTCTTGCCATGAGTGTCCTCTCTATCCCATAGGTACAATAGTTGTTGAGCATATATATAGTAGTCATAGTTAACATGGAATCCAAGAGAGTTGCATCAAAGGAAACTATTGAGAGAAGTACTGGGGAAGCAGTTGATCAAATATTAGTTGATTTACGAATGTATGTAGACACTCAGTTGTTTATTGAGAAGGGAACAACACTGACATGGAAACAAGTCAAAGGCACTTTTGCAGAGGACTTGAAGGCAGGCTTTGAGGACTGGCATGTTTATCTTAGAATCTAGTGGTCAGGGTTATAGAAGGATTCATGCAGGTATATCGCCTTCTCGTGTGTAGACATCATCAGCTGCATTGTCTCACATACGAATGAATAGACCATGAAATTGAGCAGTACCAATTGGAGGAAGCTTGCAACCTTCTAGGAAAAATAATTTCAATAGATGTATCACTTGCCCGAGTTAACGAAGCACATGGAATCACTCTTCTATGCCACCCATATCTACGTGAATATAGGAGACATTATCAAGCAATGGGTGAAAGAATCATTGAAGTTTAGAAATACACCCAACCATGTTTACAAGACAAAGTACCTTAGGAAGTCTTATCAATTCTTCATCATCCTTTCTTGTAGAATATATGGTCAACAGAGCACAAAGACCTTCCCTGAAGGGTGGGCAGTGTTACTGGACTAGTTGGTAAATGATGGAAGGCCATTCAATTGGTCGGGTTGGTTGGATCAATAGTTGAAGTTCCATGTAGCTAAGGCTTGGAATATGCCCAATAATGATCAAGCAAGGTTTTACATGTCCTCATACTTACTGGATGCAATATGTGCACATCAATAGTTCCCTAGCATGAGCTAGACATGGAAACCACAAGAGACTGACATGAACATATATTACAAGTTTATTTCCAACTGCAACTATCGAGGAGTGATGGAAAGGAAACTGGCCACTTTACGATCCTGTTATGCAAGATTATATTTGAGCAAGATTCACCTTGCATGTCCCGAGAAGCAATGGAGGTGATAGTAAACATTGTAGATTGGTATGCTTCACCAAGTGGCACCTTCATCAGAGTGTTTGGTAGAGATAATCCTCCACATGTCCTACCAAGGTATTCCACTAACAAACTGATCATGCAAGAAGTTTCATACCACCTTGCTACAGGGTTGTCAGCAAGACTGCATAGGAAGAAGAAAGTGCCATGGCTCACTCTTCATTTGTGGATCGAATTACAAGATATTAAGAGATTGAAAGATGCAGATGTTGAAGCTAAGGACATAGTGAAATTCAAGCTTGGAACCAAGGACTTTAATCAATATGATCCCCATTATATTTGCAAAGACCACTGTACAATCTTTTACTTTCTGTGGATCAAAGAGACATTTCTGTTAGGTAAAATGGACTCGGGGTTTGAGTCAAGGTTGACCTGGTTAAATATTAGTGGTTTTGGGCACATGGTATAGTGTACCCATGGTATTATGGTCTATGGTATTGCATGAAATGGAGCCTATAAAAGGTTGGGAATACTTCATTGTAAGAGAGGCCTGGAGGTGAGTGGTGAAGGCTCACTTGGCCAGATTGGCTAGGGTTTTGGCCAATGCTAATGAGATATCATTGGGTTGGATTTTTCCTTAGATTTGGGGTTTTCCTTGATAAATATTATGTGTATTATTGCTAGTTATTTTCTTATTCCTATCTGTAAATCTTGGTAAATCTCAATAATAATTTATCTCTCTACCGTATATTTCTTAACAACTAGTATCAAATCTAAGTTGGCTTTAGAAGGATGTTTTTTGTTGCCAAGGCTTTGTATTGGCCTGTTAGATAGAGAGATAGTTAAGTTTTTCTTGTAGATCTGGATCAAAAGCCATAGATTGTGAAGCAAACCTACACACCATTGGGTCATGAGAGATTCAGTGGATGAGGAGGATATATGAAGGTGGATTAATTAGTTGATGAACCATGTACCTGAAAAGAACGCATAGATAACTAGCGGTTATAGTGGCTGGTGACCCATGTAATTCGGTAGATGGGTTCTTTTTATTGGACATTGATGTCATATGTACAAATACAACAACAAGGGTAAACAAATTTTTTTTATTATAATGGAGTGAAATTTTTAATTTGCATGTAAATGGGCATACTATTGTAAGACCTGGTAAGGCATGCATACCCCTAGGTAATTACCAGTAAAGTATGGGTTAGGCCTAGGTAATAGGTGGATGTCAAGTTAAAATTTGAAGGGGGTAAGGGCTAGAGTGAGCGTGATTCTCACTTAGCAGGTTTTGGATAGATTTAGTCAAGGAACCCAAAGTCAAGTTTAAGGGGGGAATTGTTAGGTAAAATGACTCAGGGTTTGGGTCAAGGTTGACCTGGTTAAATAGTAGTCATTCTGGGCACATGGTATAGTGTACCCATGGTATTATGGTCTATGGTATTGCATGAAATGGATCCTATAAAATGCTAGGAATACTTCATTGTAAGAGAGGCTTGGAGGTGGGTGTTGAAGGCTCACTTGGCCACATTGGCCCGGGTTTTGGCGAATGCTAATGAAATCTCAATGGGTTGGGTTTTCCCCTGTATTTTTGGTTTTCCTGGATAAATATTATGTGTATAATATTTATGTGTATTTTTGCTAGTTATTTTATTATTCATCTCTGTAAATCTTAGTAAATCTCATTAATAATTTATCTTTCTACCATAAATTTCTTAACAATTTCATTGGCCAAAGGAGGATACTTGAAGGTACTGCTCCATTGCCTCTAGGCTCAATGATATGGTCAGTATAGAAAGATCTTGGAAGGTTTCTTTATAGGCAACAACAACAACAGTAGAAGGAAACAATCTAGTACTAGACAAGGGAAAAAGGAAGATTGTTGATGATCCAAAGGGAGATAAAAGCTGCAAAATGATGGTAGATCCTATTACAACAAAGGAAACTTTGGTAGTGGAAGAAAAGAGGGAACAAAAGAGGAAGAGAGAAAAGAAGAGGTTGCAGGAATTAGAAATGAAGTTGCAGGAGATGGAGAAGAAGTTGAGGAAGAACAAGAGTTGAGGAGAAGAGAACGAGAAGAGAAGTAGAAGCATGAAGACGAACAAAGAAAAGAAACAATGATAGAGGAAACAATGCCAATATAGGTTTATGATCCAGAACAACCAACAGAAGAGGAGGAAGGTGAATTGATGCATGATCGTGAGATTGCTCAACAAATTGAGCAATTGATCGAAGTGACAGACATGGAGTTGGAACAAGAGCCACAGAATAAAGACACTGAACCGATTCCAAAAGCACCACAGGTCATCCCTTAGTCTCCACCACATCTAGTATTAGAACTAGCCCTGACTGAGAAAGGATATGTTGTTCTCCTTGATGATGATCCAATCATGGATGTGTACAATCTATCATTTGATGAGTTCCAAAAGAGGATTGCACAAGCATGAAGGAAGAAATTTCCAGATGATCACACATCACCTACATTCATTAAGGGAAGGGTGATAGAGTCAGACACCAAGAATCATCCAATGTCCATTACCGAAGCTAGCTTGGCCTATGCAGGAAGAAAAATATCGAATTCTTGTATCTGATGGTCAAGAACGAACAACTAGAAAAGAACTTTGAGGATGTCAGGAAAGAGACATAACAACTCTGAGAATCAATGCAAAATGAAACTTTTGCATTGGTGAATATGAGGACAATGCTACTTGCTGAAGTATTGGAACTTGGAGATACCATGCGTAAGCTCTATGATGGATTTGTCACCATGCATAAAGCAGTTGTCCGTTTCCATCGCCTATAGCAACAAAGAAATGAGTTTGTTCAAAATATCAAAAACATACATGTTGCGATCACCCTTGTACAAGAGTCGAAAATTCGGTACAAAGGGCCCCCACTTGATTTAGTGAAGAAGATGAAGCCAAAGGCAGAGATGGAGAAAGTAAAGGTACAAATGTTGATTCACAAAAATGAGGAGCTCACCTAATTCATCGACATCGCCCCGACCTCATATGTGTGGTTGTATAGTAGTTTGGATGTTTTGGTGAGAGAACACCAGATCCCATCAATCATATCCCTCATCGATACTAAACTCAAGAACCAAGTCCAGCTAGAGATTGACGAGTACTTGGAGAAACTAAGCTGAGAAGCCACCAAAGAAGAGTTGAAGTTCAATGCACACAACATGGAAAAGTACATTTGTGGTCCATAAAAACAATGCTACTCATTCTTCAGAACGAGTTGGACATAGGTCCAAGATGATATACCTGGATGTCATGGAGGCTAGAGTCTACTTCCAGAAAGACACTGTTGAGTAGTTTGGGGACACCATCACATAGTAAAAATATTTCCACCAATATGTGACCAACAAGAAGCAAGTGTAAGTTGTTGAGATGCACTTCCCCCAAACTCTAGAATCATAGTGTTGTGTCTTGTTATGCTTTCTCTACCCTATTTTTTCTTATATGGGTACATGTGGAAAATGTAATATTATTTGTAATTATGTTGTAAGTGAAATTCCAAGTGTTAATATTGGAATATGAAAAGTCACCATGTAATGTAATGTGTCATTTAATGAATAAATTGAAGAGTCATGAGGGTAGTCCAAAGGTCACAAAGGGGAGTTGAAGGGTCACCCCCCCTTGTTATAAATAGAGCCGCATAACTCATGTAATGAGATTTTGGGATCCAAGTGTTTGGTTAGGTTTAGGCTTAGAAAGAGCTTGGGAGTATTGTGAAGAGCCTTGGCTTCTCCATAGCGTAGAGAAAGTATACTTCTTTGGAGGAGAAGGTGTTCTTGACTGTAATGTTCCACTATTGGGGCTAGTGGTCATCAATGGTTTATGTATGATGGAAATTTCACTTATAATAATAAAATTAGAGCCAACACGCTTTCATGCATATGTTGTTAATAGAGTAGGACTATTCTTGTTGTATTGGAAATGTATGTTATTTAACTTACACATATGCTTATGAATACATTTTATGAATTTGTACGAATTTTGTTGAATGTGTGTTGTTGGATTAACTCATCACTTTAACTTGTGGACAATTCTTCATTTTAGCTTGTGATGTCATTTCACCCGTGCGTTCCTTTCAAGTTGTGTGCTCTTACAGGCTTCTAAGGGGAACACTTCCTTTTCCCCTCTGTGTGTTAGAACCTTCATGTATTGCACTTGACTCTCTATAGGGTCACACACTTTCTCTCACCCAAAGTCATCATACTTTCCTTTGCGTGTTTCTGTGGTCAAGGCATTACACTACCACTCACTGCTAGGAATCCTACTCCAAATTTCATGAGATCTAGTTGGGACTTCAAATTGGAGAGATCCCTTGAATGTTAGCGGGTCCAACAATTCCAAAATTTCTAGTTCTAGAAGGACAGCGAGATGACAAGCCGAGTGCTCAAAGTCTGTTTTGAATATCTGCACATATTCGATGACTTCTTCGCAAATCATAACCCCGAATTGTTTTTCTAACTTTGCACATTTTCAAGTGTTGGCGGGAATTTTAAATGACTTGTCTAGAATTAAGTTTAGTGGCAAGGGTGGAATAACCTTGCTTAGGCACAAAGTTTCTATTCTTGGTTTCTCTAACAGGCATGCCATCCCATGTGAGGATATTTCATGTGGGTTGTTTGCTCTCATGTTCGAAGGGTGCGCAAAGAAATTGTGTCACACATTGCCCGTAGCCTCTATACACTCTTTCAATCATTTTTTTAGTGAATAATGTCATGCTTTCATTCTTTATGATCATAAAGCCCTTAATAGAAAAATTTTAAAATTGTGAAAATCACTTGATGAATCTCTTCAGGATTTTCATGATCGTTTTTTTCATTACTGTTTTGAATTTCCTAAAGATGAAGTTGACTGGGAATTCTTGGATGAAAAATTTCAATATTTTGTTCACGTTTCTGAAAATCCACATGAGTTAGAATATTTGGAACCCCTCCTAACATACCTCGGTGTTAGAGATTCTAAATATGAGGCAGACAAGGAAACTATCCCAAGTGTCCATTTGTCCCATTCGCATCAAACAACTCTATATCCACGGGTTGAGATGGGAGAAGTTTATAATCCACATGTTGATCTACCTCCATCTACTCCTACCCCACCTGCTCATAATTTCTGTGCAAATATGGACTGTAACTCTAATGGTTGTCATGAGATGCTATCTCCTCATCCTCCATCCTTCAGTCCCTTTGATCCTCCGGATTTTCGTTTGTTGTGTTCATCTGTCTTAGATCCTTCTTGTGATGTTCATGAGGGTCAAGTCCTAGACAGAGTTGTTGTTGAACATCCAACCTCCAATATCGATTTTTATGAGTATGTGTGGGAATCTAAACAAGAATCCGCAGTGAAGGATGACCTCCTTTTGTCCGCACCTCGTCTTCTTTATCCTGACATCTTCCACAATTTTGATATTTCTATTCAATCTTGTGAACATTAATTTCCGGATGTTTCTACTTTTGATCATTGGCATAATACATGGAATGTTAGTTTTTCATTTTAATGCAAAGAGGACAAATTTGTCTTCCCTAATCCTCACAATCTCTCATCCAATATTTTGAGAAACATAAAGGGTGATATTTTTTTTTTCATCATCCCCTCTTTATGATTCATTAGATCACGAGGATGCTTCTTTTCATCATCTTGAAATTTTTGATCATGGCTATAGTGATATTTTCTTTCATTCATTCATTCGATCACTATTCTAATTTGTCCATTATTGATGTTTCTAAGCCACTGACCTTTGATGATCCATCTTTTGATGAATTGAAACCTCCTCAAGCTATCGAGGCACTTTAGCCCAAGCTAATGGTTATGTCAGGTTCTCGTAGCCTTGAGGTCAGATCCACTTTGGATCATAAATGTCTTGAATCTCTCCGTGCTCCTCATCTCTCAGTTTTCACATTGAAAATCAATCGATAATACCATTTTTGCATCCTCCATCTGTATCACATGATCCTATCGCTCAATCACTAGAGGATTCGTATGTAGAAAGCACTGTTACAAAACCAAATTTTTCTTAATTCTGTGTGTTTGCTCATTTTCCAATTTTGAAAGTGTGTATATGCTTGTCTTCCACTCACACTATGTTAGGACACCATCTTACGTCCGCGAAGTACTTCTCATGTGCTTTCCATTTTTACTTTTCTATGGATGCATTCAAGCTTCAAATGTTCTAGTTTTAATTGTTTTATTTTTCTTGTTTGTAGGTTTTCTCATATATCGTTTTTGAAATTCATGTTCTCGTATTCATGGGCCAGCCAATGCGCTGATGGCTGCATTGGAAGTATCACTTTACATGAGTTGGCCTATGTTCTTCTTATATTAGGCATAGGAGTATTTTTTCTTTTCCTATATTTTTCTTGATTTGTTTAATTTGTCTTTCTTCTTTCCATTGTTTGTTTTCTTTCGCGCTTGTAGGTTAGTTTTCGCATAAAACTATGTTTGCCTTCTAAGACAAGCAAGGTGAAGTCCATGAGTAACTTGTACAATTACCAAAACTTGGTTATATGTCTATTCCATCTCTTTTTGTCAACGTTTCATTTCTTCTAGTCGATGATACCCTGATGGAAAATACGTTCCTTTCAGAGAGAGTCATGGTCAAATCACGATGCTTGCACTCTTAACTAGTACTTCCTACTCTAGTTGGTTTTATATTTTCGGTTAACCCTTTTAAACTCAATCAAGTAGAGTAAGGAGAGGGGGGAAACCTTAAAAAGTGTGTTAGAGGTATATATAAATATCTTTCTCTTAAGGGACAACCTCTTATGCTCTCAATAAGTTGGAATCCATCTTCCACCTCATGAAATAAATAAGTGACTATGATTGTTTCTTTGAAAAATGAAAATGAAAAAAAAAATTAAATAAATGAAATAAAGGGCAAAAGAAGAGAAAGGATTCCCATGTAGAGAGGTGAAGCAAGTAACTTTGTCGGAGTAATGTCCAAGCTCACTGGCATCATAACAATGCTTGTGTTCTTGAAGTGACTCCAACTAGGTATGTTCCTGGCTTGCTGGTAGCAGAGCAACACTAGAGATGAAACTTAGACTCTAAAATTTTATTTTACTTGTGCCTTTATATATCCCTCATCTCCAATTGAAACAACTCAGTTTGACTTGGCTTGGTATGTGTGTTGCCAATAAAGAGAATGGTAGGGACTATATCTTTAAATCAAGCTATGTGAAGCAGCTATGATAATAGAAGAACTAAACAATAATTTCAAAAGAGTTAGACTTACTTTGCATGAGAAAAGGTCCATACAGAGAGCTAGAGTTCTAATGTGTGGCCAATGTTGTAGTGGCTACAACCACACTCCAAAATTTTGCCTATGCTTTAATTTCAGAGCCTTCCATCTAAACCAAAACAGCTAATCTTGCACTAATATAGGTATCCATGCTTCGAATGAGACTTATCCTTTTCATTTTAGATTGTGTTTTCCTACTTAGTTGACTTTTTAACTCATAAGGTGATATCCTGAATTGGTCCCACAACAGTTTTGGGCTTGCCCTAGAAAAATGTCCAATTCTTGAGGGCTACTAGCCTTGCTGTTCGAAATTACACAATCCTGACTACTAGTGAGCCTTGAGCTCATAAAATGAATAGTCATGAGGGGGAAACCCAACACTTAGCCCATAAACTGCACAACCCTCCTCGAGCTCAAAAACAATGCAGTGCAACAAACTGAAAAGTTGACCGATTCCGAGTGTTGCACTGTCTTTCCCAATAATGTTCATAGCAAGTTTCCTATGAAAAAGAAAAAAGTAAAAACGTATCCCTAAAAAATAGGGATCTATTTTTAGCATCTTGAAGGAGTCACTTGTGCTATTTTTAGAAACTTCAACAAAGTGTCACATTTTCCTTAATTTTAGGCATACACGTCATAAACCCTAATTAATATAAATATATTTAATCGATGCTACTAGCGCTCATTTGCACAGTCGATCTTGGAGCTATAGAATTCACAAGGAGATCAAGGAACCTTCAGTGCGATCGTCGTCACTTTTTTGGGTGAGTTTTCCTTTTGCCTTATTTTTTTCATTTTTTTGTTGCTTTTGGTTGTTTGACTTGTGTGTGCATTGTTTAACTTGTTTCTCTACATTATTGCTAGTGGTTTAACTTGTAGAAGTTGTGTTTCAAGTCACTATATTTCCTTTCCCAAGTGTCATGTGAGTTTTCTTGTTTTGGAAACAATGGTCGTCGTTGCAGCGACTCTCCTCACATGCTTCATTTTCCTTAATTTTAATCAATTTCTTCACTTGTTTCACATGCATGCATCAACATTTAATCATATATGCACTCAACTTCACACTATCTTTTAGATTTGCATGTTTTTCACACTCTGCTTGGGCATATCTGGGTTCCCTTGCTTGGATCTCACTTTACACAAATGGCACTGTGAAATATGGAGCCTCATGCCTCTGGCTTGGCTTCTGGAATTGCGCAGATCATAGCTTGGGATAGATTCAACTGTGCACTGTACAATTCCAGGAGCTAACCTCCCAGCTTGGGCACTGAGACTGCACAATGTGTAGTTTGTCTTAGGCTGAACTGTGCATTGCACAGTTCTAGTCATCAAGCTTGCACACTGAATGTTGGGAATGCGCAGTGTGTAGTTCCCACAATCAATCGGTCACCCTTGTCAAGCAAAACCACACAACCCTCACATTAAGTTCCCAACTTGCTATTTGAACTTGCCTTGAAGTTGTTTTTGTTTTAAACTGACATTTTCTTACCATGAGTGTCCTCTCTATCCCACAGGTACATGTCCCATAGGTACAACATTTGCTGATAATATCTCCAACAATCATATTTAAAATGTCATCCAAGAGAGTTGCATTAAAGGAAACTGTCGAGAGAAGTACTAGGGAAGGAGTTGAGCAGATATTAGTTGATTTACTAGTGTATGCAAACACTCGGCTATCTATTGAGAAGGGCACAAAACTGACCTGGAAACAGATCAAAGGCACTTTTGTAGAGGACTTTAAGGTAGACTTAGAGTACTGACATGTTTATCTTAGTATCTAGTGGATAGGGTTATAGAAGGTTGCATGCAGGTATCCTGACTTCCTATGTTTAGACATCATCAGCTGGATTGTCTCATATATGGATGAACAAACCATGAAATTGAGAAGTACCAGTGGGAGGAATATTACCACCTTTAGGGAAAAATACTTTTAGTAGATGTATCACTTTCCAAATATAGTGAAGCACATGGACTCACTCTTCTATGCCACCCGTAGCTATTTGAATACAAGAGACATTGTCAAGTGCTGCATTAAAAAGTCATCAAAGTTTAGACAGACACCCACCCATGTTTACAAGGAAAAGTCCTTGAGGAAGGCTTATCAGTTCTTGATCTTCTTTGCTTGTAGAATGTATGGTCAAGAGAGCACAAAGACCTTCCATGAAGGGTAGACAGTCTTACTCAACCAGTTGGTAAATGGTGGAAGGCCATTCAACTGGTTAGATCTATTGGCTCAATAGTTGAAGTCCCATGTATCTAAGGATCGAAATCCACCCAAGAATGAGCAAGATATGTTTTACATGTCCATATACCTATTGGATGAAATCTATGCACAACAACAGTTCCATGGCATAAGCTGGACATGGTCACCATAAGGGACTATCGTGAACATCTATTACAATTTTCTTCCCAACTGTAGTTATTGAGGAGTGATGTCAAGGCTAACTAGTCAAATTATCATCTCCTTATACAAGCTTATATTTGAGCAAGATCCACCTTGCATGTCGCAAGAAGAAATGGAGGTGATAGTAAACACTGCATATTGGTATGCCTCGCCAGGTAGCACCTTCATTAGAGTGTTTAGCGGAGAGAAGTCTCTACATGTCCTACCAAGGTATGCCACTGAAAAACTGATCATGTATGAAGTTTCATACCACCTCGTGATAGGGTTGTCAATAGGACAAGATAGGAAGAAGAAAGTGCCATGGCATGTTCTTCCTTTTTGGATCAGATTATATGAGATTAAGAGCTTGAAATATGTAGATTCTAAAGATAAGGACATAGTGAAATTCGAGTTCAGCACCATTGACTTTAATCTGTATTATCCCCGTTGTATTTGCAAAGACCATTATACAAGAGTTTACTTTTTGTGGATCCACAGAAAATTTCATTATCTAGAGGAGGATCCTTGGAGGTGCTACTACAATGCCTCCAGACTCAATGAGCCGGTTAGTATAGCAAGAGACTAGGTGTTATAGCTCCAAATCTCACTATTATGGTTTGTGGTGCTGCACTCATGGCCTAGGGCAACCCCTCCTTCCAGACTTGGTCCAAAATCTAAAAAACAGTGTTTTATTCCCTGTACGCGACATTTCCCTGAGTTAAGTGCGTGTATACGCGGGTTCATATATACCCAACCCACGTATATGTATTAAAACACTTAAAAAAATATAAAACTCCTTATTTTTGGGCGGAGATCGCGGGTTTTACCTGCTGATCACCTGTTAGTGCCCGTGGCCTCAACTGTTCCCAACCAATTCCTAACTAAAAAACTACTTTGGAATTGGTATAAAAAGACACCAAAGGGAAGGCCTAAGGGAGGAGAGAAGAGAGAGAAAGGTTTTTCTACTGAGATTTCCCCCTATTGGTTCTGAAGACCCTTGTGCTTCTGCACTTCCCCCATATTGTACAGGAAACCCTTGTTTCCTTGTGATTTGATGTTCATCCCTTAGTCATGACATCTTAGAGTGAGTATTGGAAGGTGACCTACTAGAGGCTTGAGGCGGGACGGATCCAGAAGGAGGCTGAGCTTTGAGCCTGCAGAAGTGGTTCAGGTGATATTGCTCTTTTTTGTACTATTCTATTTGTCTAATAAAGAAACACGTCTTGTTCCCGATATGCTTCTTTCTTTATGTTAATGATGTTCATGTTTGAATTTCATGTATGAATGGATGTCTAAAAGTTTATAACTAACTCCTTTCTTGTATAACATAAAGCTGATTTTCATATAAATCTTTGTCCATATACTGCTGCATTCTTTGGAATTGTTGGTTTTGCAGGGCAAAGGAGCGAAAGGGACGTGAAGAAGGGTTTGGACCCTTGAGGAACTACCCGAACGTAGGACCTGAGGTACGTCCTTCTCACCTTAGAAATATCGTTTTCTAGCATAATGGCTGTGTGTGTGCATGTTTCTTGATTTAGACAACTTTCGGTCTACTAGGGTTCCACCCAAAAGCCCTAGGGGATAAAATCCCTCAACACTAGGAGGCTGCTCTATAGAAAACAACAACTCTAGAATAAACAACAAAAACAAACAGAAGGTAGTAATCTGGTGGAGGACAAGGGAAAGAGGAAGATTGATGATGATCTAGAGGGAGAGCAGAGCTACAAAATCATGGAAAATCCTAATACAGAAAAGGAAACTTTGGCAGTGGAAGTAAAGAGGGAGCAATGGATGAAGAGAGTAGAGTGGAAGAAGAGAGAAAAGTAGAGGTTGCAGGAAGTAGAACTAAAGTTGTAGGAGACAAAGAATAAGTTGAAGGAAGAAGAGGAGTTGAGAAGGAGAGAATGAGAAGAGAAGTAGAAGAAGGAAGAAGAACAAATGAAAGGTGAAATGGCAAAGGAAACATCACTGACACAAGTTGATGAGCCAGAACAACCAACATGAGAGGAGGAAGGTGAGCAAATGGAGAATTGAGAGCTTCCTTATTAGATTGAGAAATTGGTCGAAGTGACAACCATGGAGTTGGAACAAGAGCCACAAAATGAAGACACAGACCTGATGCCAAAAGAACCATAAGTCATCCCTAAGTCTCTACCACCTCCAGTATCAGAACCATCCCCGAGTGAGTAAGGGGATTTTTTTCTCCTTGATGATGATATGGTTATGGATGTGTACATTCTATTATTTGATGAATTATAAAAGAGTATTGTATAGGCATGGAGGAAGCACTTTACATATGTTCATACATCACCTACATTCAATAAGGAAAGGGTGATAGTGTCAGACACCAGGTAGCATTCAACAACCATTACCAAAGCCAACTTGGCCTATGCAGGAGCAACAAGCTCAAATTGTCAGTATATGATGCCCAAGGATGAACAACTGGAAAAGAACTTGTAGGTTTCCTAGAAAGAGGCAGAACAACTCTGAGCATCAACACATAATGCAGTTTCCGCATTGGGGGAGATGAGTACAATGATACTTACTAAAGTATTGACACTTGGAGTTACCATGCAGAAGCTCTATGATGGATTTGTAACCGTGCATAAAGCAGTTTTCCATTTGCATGTCCTATAGTAGCGACGCAAAGAGTTTGTTCAAACACTCAAAAAAATACATGTTTCCATCTCCCATGTACAAGAGTGGAAAATGCAGTACAAAGGGGCCCCACTTGAATTAGTGAAGAAGATGAAGCCACATGCCTGAGATGGAGAAAGAAAAGGTTTGAATTTTCATTCAGAACAATGAGTAACTCACCTCATTCATCGGTATCAAGTATCAACATTGGAATATCAAAAGTCACCATGTAATGTAATGTGTCATTTAATGAAGAAGTTGAAGAGTCATGATGGTAGTCCAAAGGTCACAAAGGGGAGTTGAAGAGTCAAACCCTCTTATTATAAATAGAACCTCATAACTGATGTAACAAGATTTTGGGATCCAAGCGTTTGGCTAGGTTTAGGCTTAGAAAGAGCTTGCGAGTGTTGTGAAGAGCCTTGGATTCTCCATAGCATAGAGCGAGTATACTTCTTTAGAGGAGTAGGTGGTCGTCAATGGTGTATGTATGGATGGAAATTTCGCTTATAATAATAAAATCGGAACCAACATGCTTTCATGCATATGTTGTTAATATAGTAGGACTATTCTTGTTGTACTGGAAATGTATGTTATTTAACTTACACATATGTTTATGAACTTCTTTGTATCCATTTGTATGAATCTTGTTGAATGTGTGTTGTTGGATTAACTCATCACTTTGACGTGTGGACTATTTTTCATTTTAGTTTGTGATGTCATTTCGCTTGTGTGTTCCTTTCAAGCTATGTACTATTACAGGATTCTAAGGTATGCACTTCCTTTTGCCCTCCGTGTGTTAGAAGCTTCATGCATCTCACTTGACTCTCCGTAGGGTCACACACTTTCTCTCACCCAAAGTCATCATACTTTCCTCTGCGTGTTTCTTTGGTCAAGGAATTACACTACCACCCAATGGTGGGACTCCTAGTCCAAAGGGTGTGAGGTCTAGTCAGGACTTCATATCAGAGCGATCCCCTGAATGTTGGCATGCCCAACACTGTCAACATGACCCTCCCTCCTATGTATAAAATAAAACCACTTGTAATGTTATAATAATAAAAATGACTACAACCACTTGGTAATAAAATTCCCGACATTAAAAAGCTACAACCACTTGTAATGTTGAGATTTCAAAACTCGTAATTTCTTTTAAATTTGGAGTTAGCATAGACTTACGAGATCCGGAAACACCATAATTTTAATTGTTCGACAATTTTCATGTAGCAATTTCGTACGACCATTAGAGAAAATGAATTAATTAGTAAAAATTAAATAGGTATCAATATTTACAAAAATCAAAATAATATACATTTTGTACCTTTTTTTAGCCGGGGCGATAAAAATTATCGAACTTCGGATGAACACCATTTGCAAACCGTGCATCCAAATGAGATGAAATGAGAACTGATGGAAAGCTTGCAAAAATTCAAACACAATGAAGAAATCAAAAGAATAATTGGAAGAAAAAAAGGAATTTGGGAAAATTATAAGATACTTAACCAAAAGAAAACATTAAAATGTGATTTAGCCAAAATTTTACATAAAGGGTTCCCATTATTTGAAATAAATAGGAGCATATGTCTCCCACGCTATATTAATCAATAAGCGAGAAATGATATCTCATCCATCCTATTGCCTACTAATCTTCCCAATAATGACCCTCAAGATTCATGTGGTAGAACACTTGCATCATAATCGAGCTTGGGTGATATACCCGACTTACCAGAGGTTTTTGGATCTAGCATAGGCTTATGAAAATTGTCCTGTACAACTTATTTCCCATTGAGTTAAATACAGAGCTGCAGAATTGTTTTTCAACTGCAGAATTGTTGGTTATCTGAAGAATTGCACAGTTTCTATAGCTAAAATCCTAAACAAATAATTAAGTACCCACAACTATGCATTTTTGTTATAAACAAATAACCAGTCCAATCTTCAAATTGATCAATACTTCTTCCAGAAAAATTAGTAAAACATTTTTCTTAATTAAAAAGAACAAGTTAATTATGATTTGCTTATTTTACCTGTAAACCTTCTTTGGCTGAACAATGACGGAGAAATTTCCAGTTGTTGATGCCGTAGCCTTGTTTGTTGTTCTTGTCTTGTGTTTAATGATTCTTTCTTTTGTTTCTTACTTCGACGGGTGTGTTTGAGTGGACCATCACAACAACTTTTCTCAATTTTCTCTAGTCACTAAATGAATTTCACATCAACTTTTATGACAATTTTTTTCATGGAAAAAAAATAAAAAATAAAAGTAAAAATAAAAAACTAATAAAATATTTACAAAATCTAAAAAGTGAAATATAAAAAAAAAACATTAACATACTAATCACAAAACATAACATATATAAAAAAAAATACAAACATTATAAAAAAACACTTCTTCAAAAAAATGAAAATAAAAACAAACATTATATGCAATATATATATATATAATATATATATATATATATATATATATATATATATTATATATATATTACACTTTAAAAACAAAACATAACATATAAAAAAACATATGTACAAACATATAAACAATGACATAACATTATATACATAAAACATAAAACCATAAAAAAAACACACTAAAACATATAATGCTAAAACTAACAACATAACAAAAGTAACAAATCATTATCCATAAATGTTACCAACAAAAACACATGCAAAAAAATCATAACAACATAACGTATAACATTCCCAACCTAATAAGAAAAAAACTAAGTAATATCAAAATTTGCCATGGTTGAAAATGAAAAGTCAAAGCATTGAGTGAATATTTGAATGTTTTGAAAATGATACATGGTTTCGACTCGGTCGCAACAGCATATTTCAGAGCCAAGTGCTGGTAATACATATAAAATTCATAACGGTGTTTTGCTTGAAGTGCCCTCCTTCAACACCAAGAAGTATTTCTCATGGACCCAATCAAACTGGATTTGTTTCAACGATTTGCAGGATCTCAAGGTAGTAAGTAAAAACTATTTTTTCCACGTAACTTGGAAAATAAGGCTCTAAAGAACCCCGAATATCTCCCAATTGGTTACGAATTTTAGAAAATCGCTTCTAAGTAATGTACTTAACCTTGTTATGAGAACAACCCATGTTTTAGTTTTTTTAAACTTGTTTTCGTTTAGCCATAAAATGTGTTTTAAAATGACGTGTCAAAACTGCTACGCATTTCCTCTGCTTCAGGTAACAAAAATTATTTGTTTCTAGATTAATTGCTAGATTTGGAGATATGGAGTGTATTTCTTAAGGAACATTTAATCCACATAAATATAATTGTACTTCTCAACAAATTCCATAACCTGCTGCTGAGCTTCTCGCTCCCACTGTTTTCTTGGCATTTTTCAAAGAACTCTACCATGCAGTGGATGCCTTGGCCTGATCTTCATTGTCCTTAGGATCCTATGAATCCATCGATAGAGCTGAGAAAATGTTTTCAGTATTATTCGTCTTCATTTATTTGAGTCAAAACTCATCGTCAATCAAAAACTAGAATTCGTTATCGAGATGCTACCCAAAGTGCTTGAAACAATTCAACAATGGTTTGATTCAAGTGAAACATAAGCATAAAACATAAAATGAATGATCTTGAAGTTGGAGATTGGGTGGAGGAGGTGGATTGGAAATAACTGAAATTGGAGGATCCTGAAGATATAATGATATGCCATCTTATGTCTCGCTATTTCTCATTTATTTGACAAGCTTGGCGTGTTGTTCAATTTTTTATTTTTTATTTTAAATTATCATTTTGATCATGTAATTTTGTTTTGCTCGTTGCAGTTCTCAAGGACAACAAAATTCCAAACACAGGTTGCTGGTGAATAAGCTTTTTTCCGTCTACACTCTTTATTCCATTTTTCTTTGTGAATTTTTAAAGTATGGTTTTTATTGTTATTATTTGGTTTTTGTGTTTTGCCAATTTTTTTCATTATTATATTATATGTTCCTTTCCTTTAAAATATATATACATATAAATTTAAAACGAAATACTTTTATTGAAATTTTTTATACATGTGTTCCATACATACATACATACACACACACACACACACACACATATATATTTATATACTTTAAAAAAAAACAATTTATTTAAAATATAGAATTTCTTTTTTCAATGATTTTGGTTTTTTTTTAATGATGAATTTTGGATTTTGATTTTTAAGCTAATGCAATTTTTTTTCTTTACAGGTAGCGTGAGAGCCTAAATTGTCAATTTCTCAATTCTCTTAAAAAAAGAATTGATAATTTTTATTAAAAATTTACATTTCCCTTATTCAAAAACATGAAAAAAAATTTAAGTTATTTTTTATTGAAAATCTAAGATGATTTTTTTTACTTTTTTATTATTTCAAATCAAAACATGATTTTTTTATTGAAAATATTTGTGATGTCAATGAAAAATGCAAAAAAATAAATAAAAATCTAAAATATTTTAAAGTCTAAAAACTAAAAAAAAAAAAAAAAAATGCAATCAAGAACTTAAAAAAATGAAAACAAGAACTTAAAAAAAATGCAATCAAGCTTGATTTTATTTTTCCTATTTTATCCTACTAGAAAGATTTTTATTTCTTTTTATTTTTAAATATATGAATGTTTCCAATGGAGCCATTTACGGATTAAACTTTCTAAAATATTCATATCCAAATTTGCGAATGTACTTGATTGTGTATGAGGACATGAGAAATCGTTTTAACCTTTAGATTTGCCGCAAAGATCTCTTGAAGAATGGATGAATGTCGTGGCACAATTGCGTTTCAATACCATTCCTCAATTTAGTCTTTGTGCTCAATGAATATTTGATCTGCATTCTAGGTCCTTTGTCCATAAATGATTAGTATCGATTTTTTTTTATATATTTTTTATAAAAATAATATGCAGCTAAATGATTTATGCATCTACATGCTTTAATCATGCATCTAAAAAAAACTGAAAAAATGAACTCTAAACTCACAGCTAGTTCCTATGCACACTTCCCCGGCAACGGCGCCAAAATGTTGAGGCAAATTAATTACCTATCATTTAATTGTCAACCCGGGGGATTCGTAATACTTGCGAAGCATACGAGCACTATGTATGCTAGAAATAAGCTTTCAATTTAGATCAATATAACTACGAAACCAAATTCACCTATTCTAATTCAACAATCAACTCAAAAGAAATTATAGTACAACATGCAGAATTGAAATTACATGAAATGAAATCTACTCTAAGGGATCATGTGTGCATTATCAAATCAAGATCCTATGAAATGAATAATCAAAACCACATGACATGAAATGAAAGAAAAAACAATCATTCTTAACCTCTCACATAGGAAAATGCATGAATAAAAATAAAAACAATTGCTCTTAACTTCTATATAGGAAAGAAAATAAAACAATCTCTCTTAACCTCTAGGTAGAAAGCAAATAAAAACAATCACTTTTAACCTCTCACACAGGAAAAGATATGAAAGAAATAAATATTAGTCTATGAAAGCAATAAATCTTAAAAAAACAATAAATCTCACCATTGTAGGTGGACAATCCAAAAGCATGAGAGATGGAAAGTTGAGAGGCTCCAAATGCAAGCATAACCAAATCAAAGTGAACATCACTCATGAGCATGGTGCCAAATCAAAATTATATATTCAAAACATGAGCATTTCCCCAACTTTACACATGCCTTTGAAAGGAGGAGGCTCTCCTATTTATACAAAAACATAAGAAGCTACCTCATTAATGGAGGTCCATTATTCTCTCCCTAGATCCCTAGAAAATCTCATAGAGTTACAACTCAAATAGGTAATGATGAGACACATATCCTCGTTGACCTTTATCCAAATCTTCTTCCACTTCTTGAAGGGAATTCGAATTTGAGCATTGGAGGCCACATAAGGGTGCCTTGGAAGCTTCCAAATGACCTACACATGTCATGAAACTCAAGCCACTTTTAAGTATTAGCAAGTATATGTCATTTTTTTAAGTTTTAACCATTTAATTCACTTATAATACTAGAAATCATTATCTTTTGGAAAACACAAACGGAATCCATATAATTATGAAAATGGAGGCTAATGAAAGGTTATATGGCTATGGAGTTGTGACATGTGAGTGAAATGGTGGCAATAAAGGTGAAATTGGATGATATTTTGAAGAGATTTTGGAGACTTTACATCGGATTTCACCAATAAGTACAGAAATCCTGAGAAAAGGCATGACACGATCGACATATTAAGCAATGAACTTTTGAGAATGGAGACTTGGTTTTGTTGTACGATAGTAAGTTCACACAGTTCGCTAGTAAGTTCAAGATGCTTTTGCTAGGCTTGCATGTTATCAGGGATATATCATATGGTGGTGTAGTTCAGCTCATGAAGATGAATGGAGAATTATTTGTTTGGAAAGTAAATGGGATTAGGTTGAAACTCTATAGGGAAGATTCCATCCTTGGGGCTATGCGATTACTATATGAATGTAGGACAGTCTTAGTGCTACGGGAAGTTAGAAGGAAGCATGGGATTATAAAGTACTCTACAAATGAAGGACCTTGTCGAAGAAGGAGGGCCACACGACATTTGGGACGATGGCGTAGGTGGAGGAAGTTACGATGAAGAAGGGGTAACTATGCTGCAGGGAAGGCTTTGATGTTGTTCGTCTAGAATATGATTGTTGGGGTTGCTACAGATGATTTGACAGGGAAATTATTGTTAAAAGGAGGGGGAGAAACACATTTAAGGAGCATATCTGGGCAAATATGCCGCCAAATTTTCACTTATGAGGAGGATCTGGAGGGGATTCAGTGGTTTGAATTTGAGAAAACCTATAAATATGGTACCCCGCTTCACATTTGGACACTTTGTTTATTGAGAATTCACTATGTGATTTTATGCCTAAGTGTGAGCCGAACATTCTGCTACATGTCTAGTTGGAGTTGGAAGGATCTTGATCAAGATTTTCTAAGTCGAGCGCTAGAATCCATCATGACCACTTCACAGTGAACACATATTATTGTACCAAGATATCCAGAATTAAGCCTACTACTACAACAACAATGACCAAGAGATAGAAGAAGCCCCAAAGGACCCCAGTTAGGATATCACCAAGGAAAACCCCCCCACAGCAATAGGGTAAGGAGAGAATGGATAAACAAAAGAGACAAATGGCACCCCAAGATTCGGATGAGGAAGAAATAGCTGACGAAATTGAGGATATCAGCGCAGACGAGGTGGAACCAATTTCCAGGTTGCCACCCTATATGCTGCTTGTTAGTCCTTACAATCTCCTAGGCTGGAAAGGAAATCGACAAGGGAAACCTCAAACCACTTTAGCTCAATAGCTAGCCCTACTGAGCATGAGAAGGATCTCTCTAAGTCTCTTATGAGTGATATGACTCCAAAGAAAATGAATTTTAGGCTAGATATGTGTATTTGTTTCTTTGTTTGTGAAAATTTGGTTTTTTAAGGATTTGTTGAACTTAGGGTTTGGAGCCACAAGTAGGTCTAGGCTGTGGGAATGCAGAAGCAAACAAAAGAAGGAGCTAGATGTTAGAATCCATGGTGTAATTTGAGTATTTGTCAATATAGTATAGAGGATATAGTGTGGAAGAAACTAATGAGCATAAATCAACATGATTTCATTAGCTTAGGAAGACAAAACACATCACTATGAAAACCAGATAACAGAGCTTGAAAAACAAGAATCCTGAGTATTATCACAAGGTGTTCATAGAAAGAAGAGATATAATGTAGATAAAGATGTTTATACCATGAGAAAACAAAAATAATGAAGTACAAGCACCATGAACTCATTGGGCTAGAGTTCCTTGAAAATAGCTGCAACCTGTATCTACATTAGCTGAAAGATGATTACAATGCAATCCTTCTTCACAAAAATTTCAACCCTCTTCTCCTGAAGTGAAATAATACTTATATACTCTCCTACACCACTTTCTCATCTTCAAGATTCAAATTCCTTGGTGGAGGAACTTCCTCCAATATTCTCTCAACCAACAGGTGAGAGTGAGAAGGTGCAACTCAAACACTTCATGCAGAGTTTGTTTAAGAGTTTTCTTCTTTTATGAGGCCTAATAAAAATCAAAAACAACCTATGATGTACACTTATTCATGCCTACATCACCTTGCCTCATAACTAGTGCCATTAAAAAGAGAATCTTGACTTTGACCAAGTCAGACTAGAAACTAGAAATTTTACACAATGAAATTTTCCAAATAAAAACACAGAAAGTGCAGAAGCGCAACACCGACTTTGAGCTGATTTTGAGGTGCCTTCCATGGGTCAAAATGCAAATCTGAGAGAATGGTCAACTAGTCCTTCAAGTCTAGTTTCCAGAACCGTTTTAATTTCTAAATTTGGAGCACAGGAAGACCTCCAAAATTCCATTCTCCAAGGTCACTCCAGAAGCGCAACGTTTGTCAAAAATAGTCCAGAATGCTAGTTTTTTCCCACCTTTTTGCATTTTTCTCCAAAACTAAGCCACCTCTACAAAATCTAGTCAAATTTGTTTTTAGAGGATGGCAATAACTTTCCAAAAATTTAGACCTTTCCTCAAATGGAGGCCTGAGGAAAAAGCGTTGGAGCAGCTGAATTTCTAAACTTAGACCAAAATTGGTCAAAAAACTCAAAATGCTCAGAATTTTCTCAAAATTGGAGGGAAGGTGTAAAAATAGGTTTTCTATAGCTTCATGGATGTTTCAAAAAGAATCTCTAAGTTTCCCTCATCCTTTTGATGTTTTTTGGCCTCCTTGAGCTTGTTTTTAAGTTGTTTCACTTTGACATTAGCGATCATGTTTTGAGCTTGATAGTGATGTGCCATGTGTCTGATCAATTGACTGTCTCTATTTGCCTTCTCAGGGAGCTTCTCCAAGTGTTCATTCAACCTATTAAGCCAATATTCGTTGTCTTGATGAACCTCTAGGGTGATCCTATCTTCTAGGTCAAGATCCTCATTAAGCAAAATTTGTTCTTGTTCCTCTTGAAAAGCTTTCTTGAGGCCTCTTGTTCTTGGTATTTTCCTTTTTCCTCTCCCCTTTTATGCTTCAGGCTTGCTTGATTTCATGATCTCCTTACCTTTGCCGACTTGCTGCAATAACTTGGCTTTTTCCTTTCCTAGGATCAACTCCTTTTTTTGAGTTGACTATCTTATTGTTCAAGGAATGATATGACATATTTTGCTCTTTCCAAATTGATTGCTAGCTCCTTGATTTGATAGTCCTTATCCCTATTTGTCTGTTGCATGTTTGAAGTCTGATCATCAGCCTTTGAATCAACTAGTTCAAACTCATGCTCAACTGTGTCTTTCTCTTTTGCTATCTGTTCCTTCTTTGTTGATGAAGAAGGCTTGGCCCCTTTCTCTCTGTGAGAAGAAAACACAAGCCTTTGGCCCTTCTTATACACTTTAGTCACCTTAGGTTTGGATAGCTAAGTCTTCTCCACTATTTTGGTAGATGATCCCACCTCCATTTGAATGAAAAATAAACTGTGAGGTATGAATGGAAATGAAGTGATGTGGAGGTGGATTTCGACAAAATGATGGGAGGGGTCTTGGGAAATGTGAGAGGACTTTGAAATATGATGAAAATAAGTGGAGAAGCAGTGGAAAAATGATTTGCTTTTAGGTGGGAACAACAGGGTTTATGATGAGTTTTACCCAAAAACCTCAAGGAATGAGCTAGGGTTTTGATTTTTGAGTCTTTAAACTTTGTTTGGAGCTGGGTAAATGTTTTTTAAATTAAAAATAATGATGGCCATTTTCACCCTAACATTTCCCATGCAAATTTTGCTACAATCCCTAACTTGAAGAATCATTGACATGAGATGAAATTGGGAAAGCAAACGATGGAGGATGATGGTGTAATTGCTTGTTCCTTAGCCTAGAAGTCAGTAAAATAAATATTGCAAGTGAAAATTTGAGGTTTGGGAGAGTTTTGAAGGATTTATAGGCACTCTATCCTACGCGCAACACAGTGTTCCTTCGCGTAGTGCCAAAGCGAAGTGCAGTTCACAAAAGCACAGTGCCATCTTCCAAACCACTTTTGGAGGCCTTAATCTGCTCCAAATTGAGATCTTGATAGCTCGTTGGAAATATCTTGAATTCTTCTATAGGATGGACACCTAAATAATGTAATTTGGAGACTCCATGAGGGAGACAATTTTATTTTCCCAAGGCCATTCCAAAAACTCAAGGTTCCTTTGACTAGAGTGGAGTTCCAACTTGAAGATTACTTTTGGATGCCTTCCACTAATCCAAATCACAAGCGGAAGGTACCATTGGAAAGCTTATGATGTATGCTACACAATAGAGTCCTCAAGCACTGACAAAACCGGCTCCAAACCCCTAAAAAATGGTCTTGAAGTCAATCTATCCAGAAGTGAAGCAACACTCCCATAACAAGTGTATTTGGGGCATTTATTTCAAATCATAACACATGTGCATAAACTAAATAAGGTTTTTGTTCCTTGGACTATAATGGACAAAAACCACTTTTAGGTTTGTAAAATTAGTCTCATTTTGTCAAAAACTTGTTTTGAATCACACATGTCCCTATGAGGAATGATGAGGCGAGGTAGTGTATTGCAACATTGTCTTATTTGAAATAAAACACTACTGTTACCTTTATTTTTCTTTCCCTAAGATTCTAACTCCCTTTAAATACTTAATCATATGATGGAAATGATTTTGGAAACATATGGTATCGCGATGACCTAAAATCATGACCTAAAATGAGGAATTTAACCATTTCATGACCTAAGACACTTAAATGAAGATATGATACCTTGAACAAGACAATGACCATGATGAGTGACGATGACCATGGGTAAGTGAAGGGAGCAGCAATGACCTAGACATGATAACCAATGACCAAATTTTTATATGGAGACTCATTGAAATGACAAAAAATTGACTTGACACCCTAACAACACCTTGTAAGAGCATATTTGATCACTGGTGACAGGCTGAACTGACTGACACTAACACCGCCGAGGAAGCAAACTTCAAAGGTGAAAAAGGACCCATATTCTATCAAATACAAGATATTTACACCCCTGTTACTAGCGTAAGTGCTGATTGAGGGAGGTTTGTTGGCCAGGGTGCCACAACTATGCATGGAGGACTGGGATTTCCATGATCACAACAAGTATCCCCAATTTGAGCCTAGCAAGTACCTCCAATATATTTATTACGAGGAAGTTGGAGTGACAAGGGTTGAGCCAATGAAGTGGGTAGCAGGGATTCAACTCACTGCGTTGCTGAATATGCTTTCTATTCCACACTTTGGGCACAACAACATAAACATAATATGTGTGTGACAACTATTGGCACTGGTACATGATGGGTGTCTATGGCTCAAAACACCAATCTCGATTGACAGTATGTTAATCCAAAGGATTACTGTGCTACCTTACCAGGGAGCGAACCCAGATGATGCATTTGTTGGGAAGTCTCAAGAGAAAGAGCTGGCTGATCAGATGAAGAATGACTTTGGCTTAGTCAAGAAGTCTCGGGTCTATGCTATTAGTTTTATTAATGATTAGGCTATTCATTTTTCCACATCCATTTTGGCTGGTAATGTCATGAGGAAGTGTTGGACAGTTGAAATGTTGCCCCACTTATATCCTTGGCTGCGTAGCGTAGTAAGGGGGTCCAGTTTAACTGGCTAGGTATCTATGTCAAGAGCTTTTGGATGGCTGTCGAGAAGTGCAAGAAGAAGGGAAGCTATTCCACTGCTTGTGGCTATTGATAATAATTGAATTGGTAGAAAGGAGAATTCCAGAGGAGTTGTAGTTCCCCATTGTGTACCCTGATGTGTATGAAGTTGTGAAGTTTGCCTTGCTGTCAACACCTAAGAAATCAACCCGAGTTATAGAGAAAAAAATATTTTGGGTTCTATTTGAGAGGGATCTGTGCACAGTCATCAACCAAAGGCAATGACTATCACCCGCATTATTTCAAGAATATATAGACATTACCGACTTTAAAGAGGATTTTCACATTGTCTTTATCCGCACCAAGAAATATTTGGAGAAGGTATAGTATGAGATACCATACTTAGTTTCTGAAGAAAACATCTTGATGGTCATCAACAAGTGGTCGAGTAACTGGCTCACCCCAGCTGGAACAATTAAAGAGAAGGCAGGCATAAGTAAGACACAACAAGCCACTAGAGGTGTGTAGATGGAAAAGCTAGTGGCAAAGGAGAAGGTGCCTTAGAAGGTCACAATTGACCTTCAGAAAAACACCACACAAGAAACAAAGCACAGAGTTGAGAAGGAGATCAATGAGGGTGATCAGGGTGGTGAAGAACCTTTTGTGGACATGGAGGATGCTAATTCCCTATTTATAGTGAAAAGGCAAAAGAAGCAAAGTAGTGAATTTGGATAGATCCGTTGGTACAAAGCCGATGGTCCTCACTGAGGGGGACATCGATGAGATAAGAGAAAGAGTCTGGGCTGTGATGGAGGACTTTCGGGGGAATATCAAAGACCATTACAAAGCAGTGTTGGCAGAGGTCCAATAGGGCTTCAAGAAGCTAGAAGGTTAGGCGAGCATGGTTCAAGCGAGTGTGACTCAGGCGAGCATGGGTCAAGCAACCATGGGTCAGGTGAGTGTGTAAATTTTGGTACTACTACTGAAATCACATTCGAGATCTAAGAAGTGCAACTACCATGGGGCTCTCTCCATTTTGAGATAGCCAAAGAATAGGAGTGCATGCAATACTGGAAAAATATAAGTCTTAACCTTGCAGCATTCCACATTTAGGCATTACATGATTTACACCAGGGAGTCTCTGATGAACTGAACATCCAGGAGAAGTGAGATTTGTTGGTCATCAAATAAGTGAAACAAGACAACCAACAGATGTTCAAAGAAAAGAATAAAGCGATGCAGGATCACACTAAGGCATCTATGCCCAACCAACGGCTGGAAGAGGCCATAACCAAAGTATGTAGTGAGCTTCCAGATCTCCAGATCCCAGCCAAGGCAGCTTGAGTAGAAAAACATCAGAAACTGGTAGTAACAGTCAAAGACTCAAAGGCAGAGGTGGGCAAGGTTAGATTTCAACTGCAGATGCAGATTATAGAACTTCCGATGAAGTTGTAGCCTAAAACACCACCAGAAGTTCAAGAGTAGTGTGCAACTGCCATAAAAGCTGATATGACATAGATGGCGACTGCAGTCAAGGACTATAGTCCACATCCTGAAGATACAATGGAAGTGTGGGCCTTTCTGCAAGAACACCCACATGTGCAGAAGATCGAAGTAGAAATTAGAGACAACCAACTACAGTTCGATGAGCTTAAAGCAATGACACGGACCTTAGTACCTGTGCAACGGTTCACTAGTCTTCAAGAAGGAACAATTTTGTAGGGACAGATTGATAATCTAGGAAGGAAGGCACTGATCATCACTACATGAATGTAGCCTTGGGTAGATGAGGCCTTCCAACGCTCATAGGAAGTAGAGGGAAAATTAAGGAGCATGCAACAAACACAAAGGACAATTGACCTCGCAGCAGGAGCGCTGACAATAGAAAAGCTCACGGACGAAGTTCGAGAGGTCGCAGAGTAATGCACAACAACACTTCATCCATTGAAGTCTCCATGGAAAGGCCTGAAGGCAAAAATCAAGGATGTACCAGTTGAGTGACTTGAGCATGAGGCACATATTTGTGTTGGGAGCCTGTTGGGTAAGGCTCCACTAGGTCTAAGTTTTGCTCGAGTCATGTAGAGACTCTGCATTTTGAGGAGCGGAGCATGATTAACACATGGTTATAAGAGTCAAAGGGGCTTTCGGGAAGATCAAAGCCCCTTCTTTTGTAAGGGGATGGGATTATCTAGAGTATTTTGAGCTTCGTCCATGGTTTGCTAACCATGGTATTGTAAGGGTAAAAGAATATATAAAGGGATGTCTTAGGAAGTCTAGGGAATTAGCTAAGTTAAATGAAATGTTTTTGAATTTTTTATTGGGAGATGTTTATGTATTCCAGCAAAGGGGAAGGCTCCTGCAACTGTGCACATGGAAACCTTGGTAAGTCTGCAGTTATATACACAAGCCCCTACATCTGTGTGCACATGGTAAAAAAGATTGCATCTATGAAGACTTGAACTAATAAAGAAGAATCTGAGATAGATCTTTGTATTTTCTTATGTCTATGTAGTTTCTATGTTTTAGCCTGCTTATGGTTCATTTTTGTACATTTCTTCTGCAATTTCATCATGAAGGTTCAAATACAGTTTTATATGATGAATAATACATGTTAGACTAGTTATGCGCAACTCACAACTTTGTTAATTAGGAAAACGTTTTACAGTTGTAACAATAAGGTTAACAGTTCGCAAAGGTTGGATTAAGCCCTAAACTAATAAAAACCTTACAACCACACTACATAGGCCCTCTCAATCTAGAAACCTATTTCTAACATCCCCCAATACTGCCTCGGGTGGGACTGTGGTCTATGCTACGCAGATTGTTGCCGAAAGGGCCAGTAGTATAGGGTTTTATTGCTTAGCACATCCAACTCTGAACCTAGGTCTAAGCCCTCGAAGCCAACACTCAACAACCCTCTTCGTCATCCTCTTTTCAAACATTACCATCCTACGAGTTTAGCCTTCATACTCTAATTTTCCTGCATCCTTGTATCCAAACACTGTTTGGTGTTCTTGAGTCTAAGTTTCCTGGTAACCTTGATGTCGTACCTTCTATTGTTCAAGGGATTCATCTACTCTCTTCTTCTTGTATCAACCATACCATCATATGCCTGAAATTGCCCTCCATTTGTTTGACCCATTGCTCTAATCTATCTCCAAAATAATCATTCTTGTCATGTTTCTTATCAACTAATGTAGGACGCCTTATTGCCTACCTTTGACATATCTCTTTCCATCGACTTCCACATCCTATCTAGGAAGAAGATCCAAAAACATATCAGTACCCTGGAACTTGTAATCCTCAGTGGCAAGTTACCCTCTGTTTGATTGGGGGTTTTCACTATCGGCTCCCAATTGAGTGATTCTATGTGTGTTTGACAACAAAAAACTTCTAACAGTTGCTAGATTGTACTAGACATATTGGAGATGATCATCCTGATTGCTGACCATCCTCATGTCTCTTAACAATATTCATCATTTACTGTGTTGGATACCTATACCAATAGGTTTCATATTTCATGATTGGCAAATTCAAAAGCCAAATATGCTCTGCTTTGATGATACAAAGATCCCATATTTCCAAAACAAGGCAAGGTGTGTACATGCCTTCATGTTTACTGAATTTTGACGGATGGTCCAACAGTCTAATATGGATCATGCCATGTTTCAATTTTCTGTTGTAGAATAGAGAAAGAAGTCTGTCCAAACTGTTTAATCTTGGTAGACCAATAGTTAGGCAGAGAAACTAAGGTTCCCAACTGCTTAATCTGGGGCCTTGGAAGCAATAAGGGTAGTGCTAGATAGGCAATCAAAAGAAAAAGCCAATGGAAAAGAAAAGGCACATGAGGGTCTGCAAGTCCAAGTGCACCCTCCAAGAAGAAACAAAAAAAATGCTAGGCAAGTAGATGGGTAAGTAGATGGGGTTGCAGAAGTGGTATTCCTTGCAAACTAAATCTTGCTGGTCAATATAAGGAAAACAACACAATGGAGCATGTCTAACTTCCTTTTTCCTTGTTTTACACTCATTACTAACATCCCTACACCAGTTGTGTTTATGAAAGAAATTCAAGGTTCTATGTTGGTTCTTGTTTCCTTTAAGAGCCACATTTCTTGTGCAAAATTCTTTTCATTTTGA